>WFKH01003881.1:68799938-68819836 GCA_016163765.1 Magallana hongkongensis
TACGTGAAAAAAATAAATCACTCGCTGTGGCCTTCAACTCAACATTTAGGTATATCGACGACGTATTATCAATTAACAATTGTTATTTCCATACTTAAGTCGACTCGATATATCCCAGTGAACTTGAAATAAAAGATACCACAGTCAGTGTCATCTGTTTCATATTTGGATATTTTACTGGAAATGGACATTGATGGTAACCTAACATAAAAACTTTATGATAAACGCGATGACTTCAATTTTTCTATAGTCAACTTTCCTTACTTATGTAGCATTATACCTTCATCACCTGCATATGGTGTTTTTGTCTCTCAGTTAATTCGATACGCAAGGGCATGCTCTTCGTATGAACAGTTTCTAAGACGAGGCAAGCAACTGACAAACAAGTTGATAAAACAGGACTATCAACAGTCTCGTTTAAAGTCATCTTTTCGTAAGTTCTATGGTCGATACAACGACCTTGTCAGCAAATATAGTCTCCCACTGATTCGCATGCTGACTGACGTTTTTCATACCAATTGTTAGACCATAATTAATTACCTAATTGTCTACGGACTTTTGCGGTTTTTATTTTCCCGATTACGACAAAGAGCACACGGCGGGTGTGACCGGTCAGCAGAGGATGCTCACTCCTCCGTGGCACCTTATCCTACCTCTATCTTGGAGGTCCGTGTTGCTCTGCTTTGAATTTGTATTTCGTTTTATGGATTTTTGAGATGGTTGACGGTTTGTTGTTGTCATTTTTTTCATCCAATCTCGGGTCTCAATTCTGTTGATTGACAGGAGTACACTGACCAGGTAAATTCGAAGGCCGTGCTTATTTTCTCGGTCTTTAATAAGTATTATTTTTAGTGATATAAAGTTATATTTATTTACAAACCCATATGTGTATGCTGCCATTGTTTTCTTACACATAGATAATATATATTGTAGCCGTTGGCGAGATAGTGATCCCTGATTTTGAATGTACAGATCTAGACAACAATCTATTATTTTACTCACTCACCCAGTTCCCCGATGAAAGCGTTTTCAATATAGATGAACTCAACAGACTTAAAGTGAAAGGTATACAAAATTAATGTAGCTCTTTCGAGAGAATATCTTGTTACTAAAGTTTTTTTTCATGATGCCCCCAGGAGTTTACAACGAAAAGAGTAAAAAGAATTTAAGTTTACTAGTGATGGTTATCTAAATAAAAAAAATGCAACATGTAAAAAAAAGATCATCTGACAACCTAATTTACCTTGTAGAATATAACCATTTAACCAAATGTTATTTATTTAACATTTTTGTTCTTCGACACTTATGCATTCAATCCAAATTTCTAAAATAAGTTCAAAAATATTTTTTCTCGAAAAAATAAGAATCATGCATTTGATCATGATTAATTTAATTCATTAGAGGTTTACAAAAAATGATCCTAGCTCTGACTCGCTTCTGTAACACTGATATTTTGTTTAGAGTTCATGCAATTTACCAAACAAACGTTACGTTAGAAATGGAATAATTGTAGGTCAATTGGACTTTGAAACAACAATGTTTTACAGTATTGTAATAGACGTTACCGATGGATCCCTATCTAACACAATGAAATTTACAGTTAATGTCATTGATGAAAACGAGAGTGTTCCAAAATTCCTTAATGGCGGTATTGTATATAATTTCACTTTACAAACATCTCCTCGTCACGTTTTTACGATGTTTACATCAGAAATAAGCTGAGGAATGATAAAAATATCAACTCTTTTTTTCTTCAGTGGTGACAAGTACTATCAGAGAATCTGATAGAACAGGAACACAAGTTGCCGTTGTGTCAGCAACTGACGAAGAAAACAATCCATTGACCTACTCTTTTGTTGGAAGCTATCCGGAATTTATGATTGACCCAAAGACAGGAATTATCAGACTTCGAACCCAGGTCGATAGAGAAAAAGCGCCTACCATAGATATCATTGTTAAAGCTTCTGATGGACAATTTACTTCCACAGCAACTGTTTCAGTAACGATTGAAGATGTGAATGAAATGCCATTGTTCAAAAATTCCAATTATGAGTAATATATATTTTTTAAATCTTATGTCATTTTAAACAAATTATTCATTTAAAAAAAAATGAAACACGGTTCTTCTATCGCTTAAATGCTAAGTGTTATGACTTTTAGATTTTACATCGAAGAAAACAAATCGACAGGCACTACAGTTGGAAGAGTGTCTGCAGAGGATCCAGACATTGGAGATACGAATGGAAAAGTTCAATACAAAATTGTCAAAGGAAATGAGAATTCACGGTTTGATATTGACGTCAACACTGGAATTATTACTCTTAAAGCGCCATTAGATTATGAATCACAACGAACAGCGCTGTTGCTGGTTGAAGCGTCTGACATTGGATCTCCATCGCTGTCAAGTGTGTGCACGATCATTGTCCATATTTTAGATCAAAATGACAATGCACCAAATTTTCTAAGCCTTAAACAGAAAGAGAGAATTTCAGAAGATACACCAGTTGGACATATCATAACTCAAGTTTATGCTCATGACAAGGACTCTTCTGTTGATGATAACAACATGGTCGTTTATAAATCAACGTCAAATATACCTTTTATAGTGGATTCTGTCACTGGTGTTGTGAAGGTTTCTAACAATTTGGACAGGGAAAAAACTGAAAGGTAGTATGAAAAAATGACAATAACAAACCGTCAATCATCTCAAAAATCCAGTATCTTTTTATTTACACTTTTTAATATACAGTATATTTAATTATAATGCATCCAATACATTTTGTTATAAAAGTGTTATTTCAAATAATTAATGACATATTTGAGAATTGATCCAAGTAAATATATCAAAACCTTGTATTCCATGTATTTTGGGTTTTTCTTTAATCACAGAGTCTAAATTTAGGCATTAAGCAATATTTTTACCATGTATACTGAGCTACAAGTTCCTTGTGGAAGAAATAGATACCTTCTGTCGTAAAAAAGAAAAAAATTACAATCTTAAATATTTGTTATAAATATAAATGATATGCATTTTTGAGAAATTTAGAACATTTTATTTACTAAGATACAATAACCAAGAAAGTTGTTAAGCATGTTACATGTATTAAACCACATTAGTAAGCTCAGGTGAATTTCATAAATAAATATGCATTCTTTTAAACTTCCTCCGTATCAGTATACTATGCATCATTCTGCATGTATCATTTGTTGAAATATTTCGAGAGAAACTTGCAATATAGTCCATTGCTTGGTACAATGTTTTGTTGGGTTTTTTTAATAAAACAAATATGGTTACATAGTCCTTAATCTTGATATATATTGTTTTTGTATTTTATATTATATCTAGATATGAAATGATTATCACAGCCGTAGACAATGGATCCCCCCAGTTGACGGGAACATTGACCTTAGAAATAGATATAACCGATGTAAACGACAACGATCCCATTGTTAGAGGAACGTACATTGCAACTGTTCCTGAGAATGTTCCATTGCACTACGTTGTATTTAGTATCGATGCTTATGATGCTGACGGTGAGGCATTTGGTACACTGAGATATGAAATTGTGTCACCTGAGATGAATTCAGTCTTCAAGATAGAAGAAAATACCGGTACCTTACAGACGGCTTCCGAGCTAAACAGAGAATCCAGAGACATTTATGAAGTACCTATCAAGGTATCTGATAATGGAACTCCCCCTCGTTCGACAACAGTGACTGCCACTGTGCATGTTTCCGATGTTAATGATGTTGCTCCGAAGCCTTCACATTTTTCGTTCGATTTTTCAGTAGGTGAGAATGCTGAAATAGGTACTCAAGTGGGAACAATTTCAGTATTAGATGAGGATTTAGGAATAAATTCAAAACTAGCATTTTCCATTTCAACGTATTGGAGAGGATCAGAAACTCATTTTAAGGTCAACCAAGACGATGGAAGCATTTCAACTACTGGAACATTGGACCGTGAACTGGAGAAAAAATACATTTTTAATTTAAGAATAGAAGATGGTGGTACACCCTCTCTATCAGCGGATATTACAGTCAATATAATTATCACTGACGTCAATGATAACGCTCCAGTGTTTAGTCGGCCATTTTATTCTACATCTATTTTTGAAAATCAGACAACAGGGATCAACTTCCTATCCGCCGGGGCATCTGATGACGACTTGGGAATAAATGCAGTCTTAGCATACGAGCTTGACACAACGTCGGAAGAGGCCCTTAGATCTAATTTATACTTTGGGGTGCATAGTCAAACAGGAAACATCTTTCTGCGACGAAAGGTTGACAGAGAAGTGTATCCATATTTCACGCTTACTATCATTGCAAAGGACAGTGGGGTACCCTCATTGTCATCAAAAGTAAACGTAAACATACAAATTGAAGATGTAAATGACAATGCTCCAGTATTTTCACCCTTGTTTTATAATACAGAGGCGTCGTCTATAAATTTATGTGACGCTGTTATTACTACCGTGAGAGCCACGGACGCCGACGTAGGACGTAATGCTGCTGTCAACTATTACATCAATGAAAACGACGCTTCTCTGCCATTTATTGTATCCCAACTTGGTGAATACATTTTCTATATTGATACATTAGTGTGAAAATATATCACTATTCTATAAACAACTCAGCACAAAAAAGGCATAATCCTTACTAGGTTTTTACTGCCTTAATAATGTTGCATATATTAAAATGTATAATACTAATAATTTCATCACTTTTTCATTTCTCTGTAGGCGTGGTTACTGTGAAATCTGATATGATGCTTTCTAAATATATCATCAACATAAATGGACGTGACAATGGAGATCCGTTTCTCTTTTCTAAAAATCCAGCCACGATTCGCATCGACCGATTTGACCCGGATCTCTCAATTATTGTATTTCATTTGGACATGACATTGACCGATTATTTTCAAAAGGAACTCGACTTTTTAAGCAGAGTAGAGAAAGTTCTCTCTATGTTTTATCCCAATGCTTATGTCAGAAGATGGTGCATAGATGAAATCGACACGTGAGTTGAGAAATATTTCTAAAAAAAAAATCATTCAATGATCTTAAAAAGTATACAAATATGAAAAAAATATGTTGTTAATAATAGTGTTATCTTTTAATTTTTTTGTTTTAAAATAGTTTAACGTAGATTATATATTAAATATAACTAATATCTATGTAATTTCTTTGGATATGTACTTAATTAACACATTCTATTAATCTAACAGTATATTTATGGTTATATGCACCTATTTCTTTTGCAAAACAATAGTTCAACATCTAATTTTATATTTCAGATACATAGTGGTTTACGTGTATGCAGTAAAAAATAATGAAACCAACGACGTAAAATATTTGAACATAGAGAAGGTTTTCGTGACAAATGGTGAATTCCTTCATGTATTGCAGCTAGACCAAAACAACAGACCAACGGTTGATATTGATGGTAAACAAATATATTTATATAAATATTTCTCGTGCATATCAACTTTGAAGTAAAAACTTCGCAAAGGTCTCATTGCAAGTATGGATTTAAAAATATTATCAAATATTTGGAATATACATGTGTTGAATGTCTAGGAATAAACATATCATACGGCTTTATGAAATAAAGTGGTTCTGCTTGTCGAATGATTTGTTTAAAATTCCGAGAATGAAATGATGTCACAAATAGGAATATTTGTGTGTGTGTCTGTGTAGAACGGCTTCAATTATGTTTTATAAAAAAAATGTCAATAAAGTTACATCTTTTGTTATCTAGGTAAGACATGGGGAGATTACTCTGTGATTAAAGTCGTCCATTATGGATCGGATCTAGTTTATCCAGATCCAGCCGTATCCCATTTGTCAGACAGCACCGATGACTTGGCACTTCCGCTAGGATTATCTTTGGCCTTATTGGCACTTCTAGCAATCACAACCATCATTCTGATCTACTGTGCTTGGAGAAGGCGGTGGTGCAAACAAAGTAAGTAAGTATCCAACTTGATTTAGGATTATATGCTGGTGTGGAAAAGGATACGAGGTTTAACACGATTGTACGGCAACATCTTTATGTAAGAAATTTGAATCTGTTTTTTAAATTTAATTGAAGAAGATATATGAATAAATAGATAAGAAAAATCCGAAGATGACGCTCCCAGTATTTTTTGCTTTTTGCTTTTTGCCAAAAATTCATTACAAACTATAAATATATGTTTATCAGCCTTTAAATAGTTTGATATATCTATTAAGGATTCCGATATTTCATTGGTAGAGGTTTTTTATTGAATAAATAGGCAAACAACAAAAGAACACTCATTGAAGTCAATGAAAGATAGTCAAAAGAAAACAAACCTAAATGCAGACCAAAACAATCAAATACCGTTGAAATTGAATGAAATGGACGAGAATGTTTCTGGTAGGTTTTGTGAATGATCAGAATTTCTATGTCACATTTTTCAAGATATAGGGGGAATATTTTTCAATATATTGTATGCAAATAAAAATAAGCTTATAATATAAGCTGATAATTTTAATTATAATGCTTTAAAAGATAGGTGGCTAATCAGTAGACAATAGTACAATGTAACTCATAAAGATTAGGTTTAAAATTGTATTTATTAAAAGTACTCTTGTGTGTGTGCAATCATACATATTGCCTTTATGTAAAAAAAAAATGGCCGAAAGGGTCAACTACCTTAACTTGTTTCTCAATAATAAGGTTCTTTAATTGCATATAAGAACAAATTAAAATTGTTGTTTTTAATAACACAGCTACAGAAAACTCATTTACTCATGTGACTACGAAACAAGTTTCTGGACCTTACATACGGCCGTCTTCCAACAATCGTCCTGAAAATATCTGGAAAACGGAATCATTTCCTGACCATCAGAAATCCCAACAGCTTACAGAAACACTGACCCCAACCTTAGCTTCAAACACAGGAGTAGAAGTTGGCACAAAAATGAGACGTGGTTATGATATAGGTATTTATTAGTAGCTTTAGTAAACAAGTCTGATGAAATATTTGAATCGAAACGGAAAAATATACAGTTGTTAAAGATAATGATACACATACATTTAATGAAATATGTATTTATATTCCAGGAAACTAACAATCACAGTTTTCAATGGTATTAACCAGTTTAACAAGTTTACCAATGTTTATTGTGAACTGTAACAAGTCATGAAAACAGAATTTACCTATACTATTTTCCTGCATGATTTATAAGTTAAAAATCTTTCATCACTTGTTTTGTACATAGAGTTTTTAACACACGTACTAAATAACACGTGAGTCGTTAGGTACAGGATATTTCAGCAAACATGTCCCTACTTTACAGTTTTAGAATTAAAGTTATGCTTTATGTATGAACTGAAATTTTGCGAAAATGTTTAGACATTTTTATTTTATTATTTATTTTTATTTTATTTTATCAAATCAAAGTTTAAATAAAGCTGAATCATTTATTTTTCAGACAGGCATTTTACAATTCAACTTGGACTGTACTCAATTTAACGTCATTTTAGGACGTGCTCCACATGTCCGCCTTGTTTCCCGGTCACTAGTCTCATTCTATCTCTGAAGTTCCTGATACATTTTTACAAGAGTCTATGGATATACGTCTGATTATTTTTCGTATAGACATTTTCAGAGCACTCGTGTCTTGTGGGGGTGGTGAATTAACACGGTCCTTTAAATAACCCTTTAAATAACCCTATAAAAAGAAATCTAAAGGGCTGAGATTAGGTTAATGTGGTGGCCATTCAATGTTTGAACGTAAGGATATGAAATGTTCTCCAAACTTTTCAGCCAGCCATTCAAGTTCAATTCTTGCAGTGTTTGGGGTGGCGCCATCCTTCTGAAACCATACATTGTTCATTTCTATATCCCGTATAAAATGAACATAAATTATGATTATTATACAATTTTTTAACTTATGATATAGTTATACGATATTGTGTCAAAACAGGATCCATACATTGTTCATTTCTATATCTCTTCTCCTTATCTCAGGAAGAAATTTCGTCTTTAGAATGGTCAGATAACGTTGCGGCGTAACTGTTGTGGTTTCACCAACCTCTTCATAGAAAAAGGGGCATTTGATACCAGCACTACTTTGTGCTGCCCATACTGTAGCTTTCTGACTATAAAGTGGTCTTTCTTCGTACGATTCTGGTTTTGAAGTTCCCCAGAAACGCATGTTCTGCTTGTTGACATGTCCATTCAGAGTGAAATGTGCTTTATCAGAAAACCAAATGACGTCAGTTAAACCAATGTTTCTCAACATTCATTGTGCAAAACTTAAACGGGATCAAATGTCTGTATCTTTTAGATGTTGCATTATCGAAATTTTATATGGTGTGAATTTCAAATTGTATTTCAAAATTCGATATACAGATGAAGAACTAATATTGGAATCCACTTCTCTAAATACATTCCTTACTAATTTCGTTGGAGTCTCCTGGATAATTGTCTTCACCTTTTCAATATTTTCATCCGATCGCCCAGTCCTCTGTCTTGTAGGCATATCTTTTTTTCTGTCACCGATAGTCCCGTACTGCTCAAATTTATTAACGATACAAAAAATCTGTTTCTTTGAAAGATGTTTCCCATCTGCGTACTTCTTTTTCAAAACCTTTTCCACTAGGGTCGGCAATTTTCCATTCTCAAAGTATAGTTTTACAATATCAATATAGAGATCATTTTTATCATCCATTTTCAAATACCTGAATACTTGACTTTTGATGATGTCATCAAAAATTAATTATGACATCATAGTATATTGTATTTACACTGTAATACATTTTGTCGGAACAAACGCTTTCAAATGCAGTTATTGTAAAGATAATATGTCATGTTTGTGCAAAGATATAGACATCTAAAGTTGGGACATGTTTATTGAAACACCCTGTAAGTTTTGGATTTAATGAAAAACAGTTAACTTATTCTTATAGTAACAGGATGGGTGTACGAGGAGGACCCAGATACTAGAGTCAGGAAGTTGATACGATCACCAACAGACGGAAGTCGACCATCTGAAGATAGTGGAATCTAGTGAAACAAAACCAATCTGCTACCTTCTAGGATAAAAATGAATAAATGTTAATGACACCGCTTATATTATACTTTAAAACAATAAAGTAGACATTTTTAGTTGCTTGTTAATATATTTTAATTTCGAATGGCATACATACTGGGTCGGAACTGCTATATCAGCATCTTAAAAAAAATCAAAAATAATTGCTAAAACTCATTTATTGGACGTCTCATTTGAGAAAAAAATATTAATGTCTTTATTTTGGGAAATGCTAATATAAAACTAAGAGAGAGTTTTTAAACTCCCTTAAAAATTTAAGAGTAAACACCCCTGGATGTATATACTCAATGTACAACTTCAGTTTTTTATCAGTGTATTTTCATACAATTTATTTTATACAATGAAAATTTTGGAAAAATAATGATAAAATATAAGTAATAAAACAATGATGATAAATCGAAGCGTTTTCTTTGTTTGTTTTTGTTGTTATTTGTTGGGTTTTGGTTTTTTTTTGTTTTTTTTTTTGGGGGGGGGGGTAGGGGGGCTGCGCTCCTTGCATTGCAAAGTGTGCCTTGGGACTATTGTAATTGTTTGTAAGATTTTAAAAGTTATATGTGAACATTATTTACCAAACGCTATTTTAATCAAAAAAATCTAGGATCATTTGTGTTGATTATTTGTCCCATATTTTCGTTACGCCACTTGAAACCTTGAAATAATAAAAAAAGGTTTTAAAACGAAGTTTCTGGACTACCAACAGTCTTGATTGAAATCATCTTTTCGTAACTTCTGTGGTCGATACAACGACCTCGTCAGCAAATACAATCTTCCACTGGGTCGCATGCTGACTGACGTTTTTCATACTTATTGTTAGAACATAATAACTCACCTAATTGTCTACGGATTTTTCCGTTTTCCGTTTTCCCGATTACGACAAAGAGCACACGGCGGGTGTGACCAGTCAGCAGAGGATGCTAACTCCTCCATGGCACCAGATCCTACCTCTAATTTTATTAGAGGTCCGTGTTTGCTCTTCTCCTGTTTTGTATTTTTCCTTTGGACTATTGATTTTGATCACTGTTCGTAATCACCACATGTCATATTAGTACATGCCTGTTGTTTTCACGCAAAGGAATTGTCGAATGAGATTTAAAAAAAAAAAAAAAAAGGATAGAAACGGGAACTAGGGATTGAGACTAGATAAGTATATGGCTGTTGATAAAAACTATTAAAACATCGTGAAAGATATAAACTGGTATGCAATTTTTTTGGATATGCTTATGTATAAATGTTGTTTCATTAATATATATTGAAGACATAATATAATAGTACCATCGTCTGCGGATGCATTGATGTGTTTTTATAGTTAAACGAGATCTTTACATTAAATAATGTTTTGTTAACATATAAATTGACCATTTCCAAATCAAAAAACCATTTCCAAATCAAATAAGAAGTGATAAACAATAAAAATGGTGTAATGATAATAACAAATAAAAAAATTTCAATGTAAGGTGATATCGAATGTTAAAAGATCAGAATGTAACGACATTATAAGTCATGATATAAATAAATACCATTACCTTTATTGATTTAAAAACATAATGTAAAAACGTTATGTGAATTGTGCGAATAGTGATCGTCCAAATTCAATTTTCATTACGTCCCCTTAAATTTTCACACGACCTAGTCGACGCTGTGGCATTTAACCATGACGTCAATGTTGACTAAATTAGTATGTATTTATAGCATATCTACGTGACTGTCACATGACACGATTACTTAAATGTAGCAAAAAATTTATTGGTGTGCTGTATATTTCTAATGTAAACAAAACGGCTATCGTGCGTAAAGAATTTGGTACTGATGTAAAAGAAATCATTATTTCTTTGTACCTGCCGGGATAAAATCATTCGTAGCAAGGATATTATTAATACCCCGTTCTACAATAACACCGGTGGATGACCGGTATCCAAAGCGAGGAAGTGTAGAAAACATTCCGAGGAAAGGAAAGCAGGCAAAGTTAAGTGACAGAAACAGTCGAAGTCTTTTAACGTTGGTAAAAGAAAACGGAAGAAGAAAATTATCAGACTTAACAGCCTTATTCAATAAAAATAGGAACTCAACTATATCTAAACGGACAGTCCAACAAAATTTATTTAAACAGGGGTATTTTAGATGGGTTTTCGAAAGCGCATCAGAATTCGTGAAGTGAACAGAAAGCAAGGCTCTCCTGGGGTAGAGGAAACAGATACAAATATATCGATAATAATTGGAACATACCGTATAACGGGTATTTTCTGCGGTAGTTTATTTTCTGCGGTATTTTACGGCAATGAAAAATCCGCAGAAATTAAAATCGCAAAATATTTTTAAATTATTCAATAAATGCAATGATTACCGTAACTGACGGTTGTATTCTCAAAAGTGGTCAATATGTAACTAAGACGTCTGTATTCCGTAATTACCTGTGTTTAATTCTTAATATCATTTCAGTTCAATATCAGTTGGGTGAAACAGTTCGTAAAATTCAGACTCACTATATTTGATGTCAGAGACTTATATTCTAGTGTGTATATATATATATATATATATATCTTCAAAAATACACAATCAAAATTTTTTTTTTTTTTTTTTTTTTTTTTTGTATCGACCTGCATTTGCAGAAAATGTATTCCAAGCGCTTGTATGAAATTCATTTGCAAATCTCTTTCAGAACAACAACAGTCTTAGATGATAATAGTCTAATTAGAGGATTATTCTTAGATAAACAATCATATAAGAAAGGTGTCGGTTAAGTATCTTCAATAATGATCGGTCAAATTCAATAATATAGAAGGTTTAATTCAATGAAACATAAACGCGTAATTTGTTTACGAGTAACACGAATTAAAAACAAAATGTTATTTAATTCTCATTTGCAAATAATTGTGCATTTTTGAATTACAGAACTGTGATATCCAACATGAGATAAACGCGTGTTTTACAGGAAATTGTTAGATAAACATTTACCAAGCGACAATTACTGAAGCTATAATCAACAAATCGCAAAAGTTTCGAGCCGCAGAAAATACCCGTTATACGGTAGTAGTCTTTAGTGATGAATGCAAAATGTACGTTGGGACTGATAATCGTGTTTTTATTTAGAGAAAGGTGGGTAGAGAATGGATGCCATGTTGTCTCTTGCAACCTCTAACACCGAACTTTTGTTGAATGATATGGGGCTGCGTTACTTTCAACGGTGAAGGAACAGAGAGAATGTGTTGCAGTGGTTGGCTGTTGTGTGTTACACAACATTGGCGTTAACAGAGGAGATATTATCTCAAATGCAGATGACCAAGCCTTTAGTGCTAAAGATATGATGGATGATGTAGTTGGCATGGTAAATAATGCAAAAACTGTGAGGGAGCACATTGCTCGTATCACTTTTGTATCACATGGATTAAATTACTTTGTGTCTTCCAATCCTTCTTATTCATTATATTTCTTTAAGAATCTAATTAAAACAGCTGTTTAATGTACATATGTAAAAACAACAACAATTTTAATAGGTCCTAAATTTAATGAGTAATAATCGTAATAGAATAGAAATGTATTAAAGAAAATGAACTACAATTTTTGAAATTGATAGACAGTTAATGATGTATGATAGGAAACTTGGAACCAACTTTTTTGAGACACAGTAATGTTAAGGCAGATATTTTCGATATGCCAGGATTTAAAAGAAGTAACAAATTTTATTAGAATTCCTATATATATGGGCAATATAACAGGATACTTAGATATTAATGGTAATAAATGTCTACAAAAACATCAAATACCAGTATTCTCTCTCTCCCTCCTCTATCTTTCTCTCCGATCCTTGCTAAGTGAGTTTTTTCATGAATCAAAACGAACCTATGAATTCTAATAAAATATGCATCCGGCCACTGAAAAAATAGTACCACTGTCACCAGACTTGGTACACCCGGTGGTCCATTATTTATTTATATTTATTTATTTTTAAACTGCAGGACAACCCATACGTCCTGTACGAAGCATGTAAGTTTACCTCATCGCATCTTAATTTCACTGTGTCGGTGCATTTGAGATGTAATTAGGTATTGAGGCCGGATCGTATCGAGATGGAAGTATTATGGTATACTATAATACGTTTGCCATATGTTAACAAAATTAGTTAACCGCTATACTATACTATATACAAACAAACAAAAATATGGATTACTAGATATGTGGGAATTTTTTTCTCAAAATGAAATTGCATTATACTTCTGAAAATTAAGACAATGACAAAAAGTTCAAAGAACCATTTCTTAAAGAACTTTTCTGCATTTGTATCAATTCTACTTGACCTGACACCTTTAGCATTAAATTTTCAGTTTCATGTAATCAAACGTTCATCTTAATTATTCTTTCTAAGCGGACAACACCTCTAAATGAATGTCACTCTACATGTTATCTCTGTTGTTTCTCTTTCTTTTGGAAAGATTTCCATCAGCTTACATGCAGTCCTACATCTAGCTTCTTCAGGTTGGGATTGATTTTCTGCAAGAAATATCTTAAATCTGTAATGAAAACAATGAAAATAATTCTCTGAAAATCTTTTCAGATAAATAATATTCTATTAATTAATATCTAAAAATTACAGTTTCACATAATATTTCTTTAATAAACCTTAATTATTAAGAAGGAAAATGTATTCTCTTAAAATTTACTACCCCAACACCAAATATTTTAACAACGAAATATTCAGTTCTATTAAAAGATTAGTGTTTATCATTTTATGTGTAATATTTTTTTTTACTTACCTGTGGCTATAGAAACCGTTTCCAGACCCCCAGCTAAAATATCTAGTGAGGACTTCCCTGCTAACAGGGTCAGCATGGCCTCATCCATTTGAGAAGGAACTGGAAGCTTTAGTCCACCACCTGTTGCTAGGAATTTTGATTGGTTGCTTATTTTTTTTAATGAAAATATTTACTACTATTAATACCGTATATGATTTATTCAACTGTTCATGATATACACATGTATATAATTTGAAAAATATGTATAAAATAAGAAAGTCAATATTTATGATACATCTCTGTGTTACTATAGAATAAGGGGGGGTGCCATTTTTTTATGTATAAACGAAGAGAGGTAACACTAATTTATGTTTACGCTATTGACTGGTCCTCTTCTATTGGAACTCTTTTACGTTAGAAATCAGTATCAATAAAGGCATGTTTTTTCTATCTTCACTCTCTTCTTTCCAGGTAATTATTACATATTTTGAGACTTGTATTGTATTTGTAATGTAGCAGAATTATATCCAAGATCCAGTGGATAATGTTTGGATTCATATTGTGTTGTGTAACGCAATGATATTATCAAATTGGGATGTTACTGGGTTCGGCCAAGCACATGTGCGGCACATGTTCCCGCCATTTGTATTTTGGGTATTTTTATCATTTTCAACTGGAATTTAGACTTATTACTTATCTATCAAATATAGAAAAACATTATTTATCTATTCATTCATGTTCATGAGATTGTTATATACCTAAAATGCTGTATGAATGATTTTGGGAAATTACCGTATTTACCTTTGTAACCAGCAACGTTAGAATTGCGAACGTTAGAAGTCAATATCTGGTACCAACTGAATAAACGCATGTTTTTCTATCTTCCCTCTCTTCTTTTCAACTTGCAATAGTTATATCTGCGTCATATTGGACCACTGCTTTTTTACTTGTCTGACAGATCTTTTTGATTGTTTCTTTCTATAAAATGGAATTCGGGGCAAAATTAAATTTAAAACACCGTATCAACCATTAAGACTTGTAAGGCAATCACAACCGACTTCAACATTCCCAACGAAGTTCTGAACTATTGATTGATGGGTTTTTTTTCAGCCAGAAAGTCTACCTTCCTCATACAGAGTATCACCATCCTTGAATGGGGGAAAATAACTATTGTTAACGATTGGTAAAACAAGATTGTGTTTCTGCCTAGTGATCATATGCAGATAATAAAGTTGAACTGACTTGATAGAGATTCCCTTTTCCTCAGATGGACACGTGGTCTCCTTTAGACTATGTTGGTTTTTTTTCTTTTGTGGGAAGCAAGGTACATTATGGAGGGTGGAACCTACAAATTAAGTCGGCATGGGTGTATAATGGAAAAGTTTTGGTCATGGATAAAGACATAAAAAGGCAGATAAGAAATGGTGAAGCATTGGCTATGAATATTACCAGCAGAGCATTGCGTGTATATATTTTGATTAAGATCGGCTTGTCTTCGATATCGGCATGCATAACAAAACTTGTTTTAGTGCACAGACGTGTGTAAAAACTGCAAAGAGTGAGTTAAGGATAGTGAATAGTTATTGAATATTTATCTATAAACCCCAGTTATATAGTTCCTACTTATTTTTTCAGAATAAACGAAATGGCTGATTTAATAAAAATGCATTGGTAAATTGTCAGGGTTTAAACACATCGAAAAGCAAGAACTACTTAACTTTTGCAAAAACACCCTTCAAATTATTCGATAAAATTTTACATTTTATATCAGGACAAGCATTTTACACCCAAAAACGGACCATTTATCAATACACAGTAGAGACAAATATGTATTTTTATTGATTTAAGTCAAACCCGAAAGGCGTGTGTAGTCTTCTTTTAAACAATAATTTTGAATTTTAAGTACACAATGGAATTAAAGACGATGCGGGTAACCGTTAGCCATTGATATACCAATCAAGGACAACCGAACAACTAATACTAACTTCCGATACACTTGGGGTTTTTTAATGAAAAAGTTAGATCCCATTTTTAACCTAGTTGCTAACCATTTATTAATTGTGTAGCTGTAGGTCTGAAGCTTCCGTTCTAAAACAATTCAGATGGCCAACCTGGAAGCTAGAGTTCTTTATGTGTTTAAAAATTGAAATTTATGGCGCAAAAACACTTGCGCTAGTTTTTGGACTAAAATATTGGCAAGTTTTTCTCCATCAATACGATTTATAAATTTTACTCTTGCAAAATTGAATTGAAGTTCATACAAATACAGTATTTTTTAATACTCTGATTCTGCACAACTTGATCTGCAATAAAGGAATTAATTGGCTTTTATATGTTAATCTGGCGAGGGTCTGTTACACTGAAAATTTAACGAGAATATTCTATTGTGATTGTTTTAACAACATATAAAGTCATACGAGATTAGTTCATAATTTAAATTCGACGATTTACCTAACATGAAATTGATCCTACTTCTTATCACCATCCGCTTCAATATTCTTATTATTTTATTCTGAATTCGATAACTGCAAATGCTATACAGGGTTTTCAATTATAATATGTATTACGATCGGCATTAAATTTGAACATAAAAATGTTCCAGCCAACACCGGCAAAAATGAATACTTTATTGGAATTTAATTTAGCAAGTGCAATTTTAGCGAGTGCAAAAACAATTTCACCACAAAATGGGAGAAATTTCACACTGGTAATTAAAATATTTAATTAAGCTTTTATACATGAATATTTCTATAAAATCACATCAAAAATAAGTCTCATATATACTTCTTCCAAAGTTATAAGTAATGTAAAAGCTCATTACAGAATGTCGAAGATTTTTCCTAATCTTTGACCACGGATTATTTGTTTGTTTGTTGTTGTTGTTGTTTGGTTTTTTGGGGGTTTTTTAAATTTTTTTTTTGTTTTTTTTTTTTGTTTTTTTTGTTTTTTGGTTTTTTTCTGGTTTTTTTTAATTTATATCAGACATATGACTATCGTAAGCTCAAGGGTGCATTATATTTAAACGAAAAGAGACATATATGCAGATGAAGCTATATAGATTTAGCAGTAAATTATATATCTTTTCTTCAAATTTTGAGTACTTCTTTCTGATTCGCTAAAAGAAGCTTATCAATAGTCATAAACTGTCGAAATCTCTAAGTTTTTTTTCCAAAGGGCTGTAATACTGAGTGAAATTGACGCTATTTCAACTGTAATGTGCAGCCATTAATACAGTCGGACGATTGTCGTTTGGTTCAATTTATTCATATCTATTAGCCTTCATTAAATGTGAGCTTGACAACGTACTGCCTAAAGTCCAAGCTCTTGTAAAAACTGCTATTAAAGATGGTTCAAGCGTTAGTTAATTAAAAACCTCTATAATCTAAGTTAATTTTGACAAAATAGAAACATTATAAAATGCGAATTTTATTTCAAAAGAAAATAAAACCATTGTAATTGTATATATTTTATTGTTAATATAAAATTTCTTTAAATCATTTGTCCGTGGTTCATATAATTTGGTCTTAAACATTATTCCAAATATGTTCTTATTTTCAGTCCATCAGCAGTTAGCCTGGAAGAGGCAGGCATCTTATGTTGCAGATTTGGTATCTGTCAAAAGACGATCTCCGGCACCAAGAACGCGCGCTATCTGGCATGCCCTCACAGTTCTCCTGGCAACATGTTAACATATCGTGACAGGCACACAAGCAGGGGCTATACCGTAGTAAAAAATCCGGACACCCTTCACAGCCATGCAGGAATAGTCCCACGAAAAGTGTTAAAATGACAGCTTTCATCTCGGGAGATCTGAAACCTAATATGAACAGGTTTCTAAAATTTGCAATTATTTTCAACTTTGGTACACGCAGCTCTAGAAATAGTAAATGATAATTATTCTTTAAAAAAAAACAATCTTTTTTTATTTTAATAATAGTTTCGACGCAATATTAATTTCAAAAATAGCAAATTTCTAAAATTGGCTATAGTTTTTCCAACTTCAGGTCAGGCAGGTCTAAATAGCAAAACGCTTTCTTTTCTTTTTGCTTTTTAATAATATATTCGATGCAATATTGTTTTTATTAATAGCATTTTTTTCTAAAAATAACATTTCCTATCTACTAAAGTATTTTGATTGAGATTCGATGCAATATGTCTACTTAAATAGACAAATATTTTATCTTCCCCAGTGGGAGTTACATCACAGCGATATAATTATTCTTACTGGGAGCCTTTCTGAGTAAGATGTTACCCCAGCTAGACTTGCCTTCAAAAGGTTGCGAGTTTGTAAACCGATGTTTAGAATCCGGAGACTGGGAGGAGAAAAACAAGGTTTGTATCGCTGAAATTTCAGTAGAGATAGATAATATAGATTTATATAGACACCAAAATTCACCCAATGTTTAATGCTTATTTGATATAATTTTTCAAAAAGTTTTGAGACTCTTGGGGATGATTTTTTCCCACGATAAAAAACCGTAATTATACAGAATACCGTTGCATACATGTATATGCATTTAGAAAGAGAAAAAATGAGAACAATGACGTTATTCGGAAAAAAATATTGCCTGTTTAATACTGAACATGCATGCAGAGGGTAGTTCTAAATTAGCTACAATGTCCATTAAAAAATTTAAAAAATAATACACTCTCAAAATAATATCAATCATTCTCTGTGATTTTGATATATGTTCATTGCTTGAAGAATGAAGAGTCTTATATCTGTTAAATCATCTTCAATCAACTGAAGGAGCGCATTTTGCATCTTTCTCTTCAAATGGCTTGCTCAATATAAAAAAATTAAACACCAATAAATCGACTATACTCTGTCCAAAGATATCCTCGATTAACATTTTGCCTAAATACTCGATATTTAGAAATACCTCAGGGTTCAAACGATGTTCATTCCAAAGTATAAAAAATTTCCAAGATTTCTCAGTTGAAACGCCCCCGTTAGCTTATTAGGTTTCAATACACGGCTAAAAAATGTGATGTCGATGGAGATTTTGCATTGCAACAAGTCCGGATAATAACGTTGAATAATTGCGCGAGGTATTCCGAGTGACTTCCGAATGGAGAAAGATTTAAACATTCCCCATTATAAATCTTCGTAAGAAATCGGTTTTCGTTCCAGTGAATTTTTCCGAGTGAAAAATGATAATGTGTGAATGAAATTATCTTGGAAATTTTTCCTTTCATCTATTTCAATTGAACTTCTTTCAAAGGTATGTGTATTTTTTATCAAAAATTATCCAAACGTGGTGCATAAATATCTTGAAACAGACTATAGTTCAGCTACATTACTTTTATATCCAATGGCACCCATAATCGACTAATCGTTCCCCCTCATCATATTATTTCTTTTTTAAGTAACGGGTCATATTTCATAATCCTTGACATAAATTAGAATACTCAACATACTAATCATATATGTTGAGTTGATGGCTTGACCATTATTAAGTATAAAATGTATCACACTCTAACTGCATAAAATATGGAAAATATTAACAATTGATATTTAACATTAATTAGTGAAATCAAAAGAGAATAACACAAAATCTTTTAGAAGATAGCTTTTCCTACCTTATTGTGTGGACTTATACTTGAACTTCTGTTGATGGCAACCTAATGTCTTTCCATGTGTGCATATATATATATATATATATATATATATATATATATATATATATATATATAGTTGTCAAGGATTTAATTCAACACGTGAACGATATAATAACAGAGCACTTAAAAAAGAAATTATATGACTCATCTGCGCATTTAACATTAAATTTAAGAGCCGTACTAAAGAAATTTCAGTGCAAAAATCACCTTTGTATTTAAAAAAAAGTGGTCAACAGTGATATTTAAAACAAATACATAGCAGCAAGAACAGCAAAAAAAATTCTGTTGATTGGTTGAGGTAAAAAATAAGACTCTAAAATCGTTGATAAATCTTAGAAACCTGGGTTAAAATCTAAAATTTTAGTAGAGGACTATCTGGTTAACATAATTATGTCAATTTTTCTTACAGATGTTTTAGAGTAGAGATGAAGACTTTAAAACATTATATGCATTAACACTATAT
>WFKH01003881.1:68819936-68869000 GCA_016163765.1 Magallana hongkongensis
CCCCCCCCCCCACCCCCACCCCCCACCCCACGTCCTGAACCCCTGACCCAGGGGCCATGAATTTCACAATTTAGGTAGAGGAGTTTGTGAACATCATAAATATGCATTAAGTTTTCTTCCTACATGTGTGTGAGTAAAGAAGTTTTTCTAAGATTTAATACACTTTCACTATATGGCTATATTGGCCTTGTCCTAGGGCCTGAATCCCTGATCCAGGGGCCATAAATTTTACAATTTTGGTAGAGAACTTCATGTCCATCATAACCATGGATTTAGTTTATGGGAGTAAAGAAGAAGATTTTCTAAGATTTAATACATTTTAACTATATGATCATATTGGCCCAACCCTTGAGCCTGAACCCCTCACCCTGGGGTCATGAATTTCACAATTTTGAAAGAGGGCTTCATGGACATCATAACCATGCATTCAGTTTTTTCCTCTAATGTGTAAGAGTAGAGAGGAAATTTTTGAAAATTTGGCTTTTAAAGTATGAAAAATTTCCAAGATTTCTCAGTTGAAATGCCCCCGTTAGCTTATTAGGGTTTTTACTACTCGGCTAAAAAATGTGATGTCTATGGGGATTTTGCATTGCAGCAAGCCCGGATAATAACGTTGAATAATTGCGCGAGGTATTCCGAGTGACTTCCGAATGGAGAAAGATTTAAACATTCCCTATTATAAATCTCCGTAAGAAATCGGTTTTCGTTCCAGTGAATTTTTCCGAGTAAAAAATGATAATGTGTGAATGAAATTATCACCCTAGAGCTTGAACCCCTCACCCAGGGGTCATGAATTTCACAATTTTGATAGAGGGATTCATGGACATCATAACCATGCTAAAAGTAGAGAAGAAGATTTTTGAAAAATTGGCTTTTTTTGCATAGGCCTATTTGGCCCTGCCTGTGGCGCCCCGGGGGTGGTAGAGCTATGAAATTCACAATTTAGTTTTCTCTTACCATAGAGATGATTCACATTAAAAATGGTAACCATTGGCCTTGTAGTTTTCAAGATGTTAAAAATGTAAAATGTTAACGCACGACGCACGTCGCACGACGCACGACGACGGACGAAAACAGAAAGCAATGGGTCACCTGAGTTTACTTAGATGACCTAAAAAGCAAAGGGTCAAAAAGCAGATCGGGTTCAAAATCGTAACGGCGCCTGATGGAGGAGGACCTCGGATTTAAAGAGTGACACGAATACTCATAAATGGCCAATTAGTTTCAAGTACTTAGTTATGGTAAATATCGACAATGCGCATTTAATTTTCTGGCAAGATTGTTAGAAGTCAACGTTCTCGTGTCAGAGCGGGGCTGTATTTGACTGGTAACGACATTAGCTTTAACAAAAAATCTATTACGTATTTTCATTATAAAGTTTTTCACCAAAGATTACTTTCCTGTTTATTTAAAACTTTTGTGCCGCAAACTGCATGGGCTACTTGAATCACAAGTAGAAATCATTGGTAAAGAAATACACTTCCTTCAACCTTATATCAAAAGTGTGTCCTTCAAAACAAATAGGCCTATATGAGATGTCCTTGTGTTGCATTTCTGTTTACATATAGTAGTACACCAAGAACAAAGTAGGACAATAAATTGACCTATATAGGAAAGAGTGCTAAAAATATGAACTTGAGAAAGGTAATAGGGATTTATGATGCTTATGATGAATATTGTAATTATCTGCTACTTAGTAGTATTTGTCAGGCATTTTAATGGACTAGATGATATCCCGCGCAGACGCGGGAATTAACACTTTATGCATTTTATAATATGATACAATGCTTAATGTACATCGCCTTTATTCTTTTTGTTGCAGAAAAAAATACAAACTATTTTATTTCATTTCAAACCAGGGAGTGGCTGTATAGTGCGTCGAATATCTTTTCTAAATTTTGTTCTTTAGGTCTTTGGGTCAAAGCTCACTTTAACTATTTTTACTGCCCCCCCACCCCCCAAAAAATCCAGATAAAAGACTGTAACCCCGTCCCCACCCAATTTAACTTCCTCTTTTAATGCATGTTCTATTCATACATACGTAGAGTTGTTAAACATAATTTGTTCATGGTTCACAAATTAATGTATAAGGTTTACTACCAATCTGTAATGGTATAAAAATGTATGTAATCTAAAAACGCTAAATATAAGTATATGCAAATATTTTTTTAGCATATCTTAAACCAAAGTTGTCAGATCCAAGATAACTGCCCGATGATTACCTCGCCCTACACTTTCCGCCATGACGTTGATTAGTCAACCCGCGTTCTTGGTTACCCCGTTCTGGAAAGTTCTGTCCATCAAAACTAAAATCGCGCACATTAGAAACGAATTGGCTCATTTTATTTCTTCAACGTTTGTCATATCTTAATTTCTATGTATACTTAAATAAGCTCCCAGTAAACATACTCACGCTACGTAATCATTAAATATTATTTCGAGGTTTTTAATTCATTTTTCAATAATTACTTATTATTATATATCAATTATAGCTTACTGACATCAACTTACACATGATGAAATACTAAAGGTGTAAGCAATTACTCTGGTGCGGGCATTTTGTAGTTTATTGGCAAAATGTATTAATTTATAAGTATAGATATCACACTGCTCAACGCGTTATCGGCTATTTGGTTGTTACCGGATATTCGGTGCAAAGAAACTGAATGCTTTTTAACGTGGGTGAGTCTAAATTTCTTAATGCAACGACAAATGTGTACTTCAGCAAACAAAGTTGTGATCTTTAGCAGATAAATATTATTCTTCCAGCAGCCAAAAGCACACACCAAATTTCTCTTTTTCAAATGATCTCCAGTTCTTCAAAATGATTTTTTTATAAAATTGCCGGAATATGTCATCACATTTTAGCCTTTGTAGAAACTGAAATCTACTTGTTCTTTTAATCAAAATGGTTTATTCATTCTATGTACAAGCACAAAGCTTTACATAAGCAGACAGAGATTAAATTCCAAATTAAGAGTTAGATAACAGACATTTAAAATGACTCGTTATGTGGAAACATGTTATCGTCAACAAGGTTGACAGTTGTCGGATAATTCGGTTTTGGTGCGTGTACGTTATCGAAAATTCAGGTTGAAAAAGTTTCTCCCAGTTTCAGAATAGATTTATAAAAGTGAAGAAAGTCCATTTTAATGTGTCAAATCTTGAAATTTATCGTCAATAATTTACATATCCAAATGTAATGTATTTTGCGCGATTTTTAAAAGTTGTTCTAACTATCAAATATTTAATTTCGGTTGTTTGATAAAGAATAGTACAGGATATTAACAAATCAGGGCAAACGAATGTTGTAAAATTGAGTGATAAATCAGATTTGTTTCTCACCTAAAATACTGTCAGTATATCGCTATATTTCTAAATATGCCGTTTTTAGTTTTTTGGAACTATATATGTACTTCTGAGATAATATAATGACTAAGTATTATCATCGGCGTGTCCATTGATTATTTCCATTAGGGATGTCAACTTTACTCGGACAGACTAGTCGGGGTCTTTAGTCGAGCGATAGGCGAGTACTCGTTGATTCATATAATACTGTGTCCTTTTCAAATAAAATATATTAAATGCTACTGTCACCTACACCCTATTGGAAATTATTTAATCTTAATATCCATGTGCAGATGTCCTTGTTTTTCCTTGTACATAATTGAGCTACATACCATCTATTGCAACTTAAATCAACAATTAAAGATTATTTCATATGTAGGAAAAATATCAAAAGTTATTTTTCCTAAATATTCCTATTAATTTGACGATCATGCACTAATAAAAACTTCTTTCTATTTTACACCCCAGTAATCTATCGTCAGAGTTGATGACCACTTACAGATTTAAGTACTGCGAATTATGTGTGTATACATTTACTACAGCTATATAAATTAGCGCAGTTCACCAATATTTTTGTTTTTAATTATTGTTTTTCATAATGATATGACAAGGCCTACGAGTGCGTTCGACCTAGGAAAGTCGATCTAGGTTTGAAGTAAATAAATTCGAACACGAATGCATGTGCTCAAATCATCTTCGCTAGCCAAGGGTTTCTGATCCGTACCGCTCCTCACGAGGAGCCAATCTTACGTCCGCGATAAAACGTAGATTTTTTGGTGAATAGATCCCCTAGACCATATTTGGACTTACACTATTTTAAGAAATTCATTAATACAACCATGAGATAAAGTCTAATTGTTTTATACCAAAATAATATGCATTTAATACTAACAAAAGTAAAATCAAAGGCAACCACGGTTGCAGACAGATCAAAAATGCAAAGTCAAGGAATAATAAAGACGACGCAAGAAAAATGGGGACAAAAAGGTGTAACACTCCATAGCTGAAAGCAAACAGCCAAAAAAAAACCCGTTTTTATTACGACGAATTTGGAATAAAGCAACAAGGTAGAAAGAGCAGAAATTAAATCTCGCATTAATATTCTTGTTACATTAAAGATGTATTATAAATTAGAGAATTAAAAACTAATATGGTATTTTCTAACAATTAAAGATCATATCAGTGAAAATAAAAACTGCCAAAAACTTAAATTTTTTAACAATATACATATTCCAAAAAAAATAATAGCTTACTACTATAAATAGTTAGACCTTATAAAATTAAAGTGTTTTCATTGTTTTTTAACCGGGTTTTCCAAAGAAAAAATCCTGTTATTGAAAGGGCGGGGGAGGGGGGCTGCCAAAAGGGACCCTTATTGTACGGAAAACTCCTCCTACAGTTTTAAAGATAGACAGTTGTTCTTTTGCAGATCAGTTGTACATATATCAGAAATGTGCATATTGCTAGGATTTTGATTTCTGATTATTTATGAAAATAATACCAGCTGTTGAACTTAATCAGTTTTTGGCAAAATATTGCATATAGGGTACCCCTATTGTACGGATAACTCTTTCTTCAGTTTTCAGCATACATGTAGGAAGTTGTGCTTTTGCATATCAATTGTACATATATCAGATGTGCGCATATTGCTAGGATTTTGAATTCTGATGATTTATGAAAAAATACCAGATGTTGGACTTAGTTATATTTTGGCAAAAATATTGCACATAGAGTACCTCATTTCTCTGGTTAGGTATTGTTCATCAATTCAGGGTTGACAAATGGATTATGGATACTGTTCACACAAAAGAAAACCCGGTTTACTGTCACATTGACAGCTTTTCACTTGTTTTTACATTTTTGACAACCTGTGTTTCCGATAGCAAAAACCGAAATTGAACCATTCAACCGTATTTCCGGTAACATCTTGAAATTAAAAAAAAATTAATTTTTTTCCTTAGATTAAATATTTGCATGATTCTGATGATGCTATGTTGTGTACAATAATTTAATGTGATGTTAACATAAAGATTTTGAAGATGGAACTATATTCAATAATACATATCGGACAAAAACTTGTAAAAAATAACAAATTTGAAAGTTAAATTCTTCCCAAGACTCATACATACTGTAATAACATATACTGGCGCTATAGATCAAATCTGTATTCATTCTTGTACACAAAAAAACACTATCAACATTTTCTTTTTATTTCTCCATGGTAATCATTTGCATCAATTTTTTCAGCTGTCAAAAATTGTTGTCAACCGAATGTCTGACAACAACCAAATAGCCGATAACGCGTTGAGCAGTGTGGATATGCTTTCCTAGATTTAATATTCGATAGTATAGAGAGCATTTTATTATAATGCCTGTACCATTGTCTGCAAACTAGGGTATTTTCTAAAGAATTGAATTTGACTTCATCCGCTATTTTACCGCTAAATATTTTCAAAAGCAGAGACAACCCGTCAAATGTGGATCAGTTTAAATTTGACTTGTTTCATCGTCCAGTTCCTCAGCATGCGCGTCGGGTTTTCTCAATGCATATGACATTTCTACACATATTATATTCATAATAGTTTCACTTTACCAATAATAAGCTGTGAAGTGTCTATAAATATCGAACTTCAGGCAAAAACTCGCAATCATTTGGAATTTCTCAAGCCGTTTTTTTTTCACCCTGATCATGGCCCAGGTTTTGTAAAATGAAGTAGACAACCCTACTCAAAATGCTAATATTTCTTTACATTTACACCGCCACAGTATCATCCATACTGAACCTGTTGACATCGTCTTTGTATTTTTCTTTAAGCAACGATGCTTTGCGTTCATTCACCATTATTAAGAAACGTATCCGGGTTCCACTTTCTCTCCAAACCTAAGATTGCAAAAATATATTTAGTTTTTTTTTCTTTTTGTTCTTGCAGGGTTATTGTAAAGTGTTTTGCAGCTACAGTCACCCAATTGAACTACATACCTTGCAATTTTGGCATGCTGAGTGCTGTTGTAGATTCTGCGTAGGGTGTTTGGGTGTTTGGAAACTTTAACACTTGGAAAAAAATTTAGAAGCTATAGTTATAGCATCTGTATTCTGCTTAACCCCCCCCCCCCCCCCCCCCTTTTGTGACTCCGATATGTTGATGCTATTGTGAGCTCATATTATAGAGCGGTGTAGAAAACATTATGTAAAAACATGTTTTGCTTTAAGCGAGTATAAAGTCTAACTTGTTTTATAACTTTCACTGATAACATTCTCCTTTTCTGTGTAGCTGATGGACATGTCCAAAGGGCACTTTAGAGGTCTCTCTAAGGTACCTTCAGTTGCATCCCCCTTGTCATGAGCAACCAGTAATAATAAAAACATTAGGTTGTACCATCCAAAATGTCTGGAGACACCATCCAAAGATAAATATACAGCTGAGCAATTTAAAATGAAAACTTGACAACGTGATCTTGAATTCAAAAAAAAATGTTTGGTTAATTACAACACCTTTTGTCTGACCTGATACCTCCCGATTTTGAAGGAAAAGAGAACTGTCACTGACTTACTCCCATTTATCTGTACACCATTCTAATACTGCTTTGATGTTTCTCTGAAAAGTGAAACAGAATAAACTAACATTTATATGTTATTTGTTTTAAAGTTTAGAATATTGAAGTACATATAAAACCAAACTATCACAAAGTTAACCTAAGAAACTTCCGATATTACTTATTTATCATGCGGGGCATATGAGATATAAATCGTTTTAACAATGATGCAACCTTAATTTTTGCAAATGCCCATGTATCTCGAATCATGAAATAATCGTCAGTGATTGACATAAGCAATTAGCTAAATGTGACAATGGCATGTAATTCCAAGTCTGTCAATGTTGAATTTCCGATCAAAGACAAAATAGAATTTGATAAGAATTGCAATTCTCAGATTTATGATTAAAAATGAAAATTATTTTAACTTATTAAAAAAGATCATAATTAATTTTGATGCTTTATTTTTGTTCATCTATGTTTTACATTTCTGAAATGTTTTAAAGCATTAGGAAGATCTATACTGCTCCCTTTTAGCTGAACTTTCAAAAGCTTGTCTCTTTGCTTTGTGAGGATGAAATTTTGTTAACTGAAAATACGCTCACAGCTTGCAGTATTAATATGAAGTTTCATTGCAATTTGGGCCTACTTGATCATTTCCGAGAGGAAATCATTATGATGTGTTGATAGCAGTTTCTTCAATGTAGGCATATCATCAACTGGATACTTTGCCGAATGGATTATCACCTTTGTTTCCTCCCACAGGCTCTTCACAAGATTCATATTTTGTCTAGCCTAGAATGGGCTTCCACAAGAAAACTGCTCACGGTCGAAGATTTGCGCAAATGACGCCGAATCTGAAATATATTAATAAACTCCAGTAGTTGAACGTCATACACCTAGATCAAATGTACTGAAATTTTACAATACCATAATTTCCAAATTATGTTTTTAAAAATGCTGGCAGTTATACATGTATGAAATTGCTTAGTATCGAATATAGATAAGGATTAATTTGGGGAACTTTCTGCAAAAAGTGATTGTTGAAATTAATAATTGTTCTTGCTTAAATATTTCAGGCAACCAGCAATTTTCGAAATTTCAAATGTTTATTTTACATAACAGAAACCGAAATAATTATGTTTGCTTATGTAAAGTCCTTGCACCATGCAGTTTTTCAAATTAAGCCTGATTCATCTTGTATCTTTTAGCAGTATTACGTGATAGGGTATACCCATACAACTCAAAAAATACTCATGCGTAAGCGATATATCTAATATTTATATTGATATGATATAATTTCTTGAAGCAAATTGGAATAGAAAAAACAAGATTTTTCGAAGGGTAACTGCCTATGTGTCAAATATTATTATTTTTCTTATTTGCATATACTGCTATTTTTCTTATTTGCGTCTTTATAGCTGAGATATTATCAAAATTTTTCTAGCAAAATACCGAAAGAAGTTGAATTTGGGATATCGAAGTCAAAAACTTTAAAATCTGATAGTATTTTTTGACGTAGATCTTTGCCTTACACCAGTTTCTGCTATATTTCCGATTCACCTATAAAAACAGAAATTTGCCATAAATTAAACGGTATTCAGTCATCCAAACATAATATGTGAAACATACCTGAATACACTTTGCTGGGATGCAAGTTGTGTAGGAAGTGTTCCGAGTCATTGAAAAAGGCTCATTTTTTTATTTTGTGGGTTTCCTTAAACGAGGTTTTGCAATACGACCAGAGATTTTTGCAAGATATTTTCTATCGTTTATTAATCTTTCATAGAATTTAGTATTCGTATGTTCCCCTCATTTGCTGCAGTAGTATGGTCCTATCTTATATTATCTAGTCTGTGTTATGAACTGATGGATAGTTTCTTATCTGTTAAGCTATTGTGTTTAACTTCTGTTCAATGTGGTCTATCTTTATTCAGTGCTATCGCGTGTCCATGTTGAGGAATCGGTTTCTCGATCTGCTATTTGCATCTTGTTAGACGAAAGATCAATATTTGCGTTATATGGATTATCGTTAAGTGTATTGAGGTTGGCAAATGCAGGTATTTTGTGTAAATGTTTGCAAAAAAACATTATATATTCCAGTCAAGAACCTAAAAAAAAACGATTTTTACAAAGGTTTATGCAAGGACATTTAATGAAGTTTTCTGCACGTGTTCAAACGATACTTTTCACTTGACATTTCATCTAGCTTCCTTATGTCATATGCTGAATTATAAGTTATATATGTACATGTAACTTTAAAAAAGGTCATATATTTAAAAAGTACAAGAATTGTCAATCTATAAACTTCTCTGATGGTGATTAAAATTATTAATATTTACTAACTTGAGGGCAAATCATACCTTTTACGACGAAGTTTTTGTCATGAAGATATTTTTTCCCCAATTTGTAAGAGATAGGTAAAGTTAGCTACTTGTAACTGGCTACTAGTAACTGGCTACGAGAAGTAAGAAAAGCTAGATACTAGTAACTGGCTAAGAGTTGAAATAAAAGTCGGCTACTAGTAACTGGCTGCTAGTAACTGGCTACGAGAAGTAAGAAAAGCCAGCTACTAGTAACTGGCTACATGAAGTAAAAAAAAAAAACTAGCTACTAGTAACTGGCTACGGTATGAAAGAAAACTTGGCTACTAGTTACTTGTTACTTTCCAAGTGACAAAACATACCTGGGATTTCTATTTGTGTTCTTAATATGTACATTGCACTATATCATCCACATGATTTAACATCTTTTGTGATATCGTCAGCTACAAAACCCCTTACAATATCTCATTTTTAACATCTTTGTCAAAATGAAAAAAATGACAATAACAAACCGTCAACCATCTCAAAAATCCATAAAACGAAATACAAGTTCAAAGCGGAGCAACACGGACCTCCAAGATAGAGGTAGGATCAGGTGCCATGGAGGAGTGAGCATCCTCTGCTGACCGGTTACACCCGCCGTGTGCTCTTTGTCGTAATCGGGAAAATAAAAAAACCGCAAAAGTCCGTAGACAATTAGGTAATTAATTATGGTCTAACAATTAGTATGAAAAACGTCAGTCAGCATGCGACTCAGTGGAAGATTGTATTTGCTGACAAGGTCGTTGTATCGACCATAGAACTTGCGAAAAGATGACTTTAAACGAGACTGTTGATAGTCCTGTTTTATCAACTTGTTTGTCAGTAGCTTGCCTCGTCTTAGAAACTGTTCATACGAAGAGCATGCCCTTGCGTATCGAATTAACTGAGAGACAAAAACACCATATGCAGGTGATGAAGGTATATTGCTACATAAGTAAGGAAAGTTGACTATAGAAAAATTGAAGTCACCGCTTTTATCATAAAGTTTTGTTGTTAGGTTACCATCAATGTCCATTTCCAGTAAAACCTTTCAAATAGCTGCATAGTAGATAAAAATGTTTACAAGTGATGTTAATATCGACATTTGACTAGGTTATTTACATGATTATACCTTAAAAGTAACTAGTGCCTTTCTTTTAAATATCTCTTTGGATAAAGTCATTCCGAACATAAAAATAAGTTCAAATGTTAGTATACATAAGAAAAAATATTTGTTTTTCGACCTGCAGTAGACTATTTTCACTAATTTTAATGCAGTTGCACTGTTTCAGCCGCATCCGTTGTTGCGGTGTTGTTGTGTTGCTGACGTAAACATTGACTCTCACCAAGTGGGAAAATCGACGGTATTTTGAAACGAGCTCAATTAGTATTTCTGAAAATCGCGGTAATGAAGGAGACAAACACCTCCTGTTAATATAAAAACTTCTTTATATTCGAAATGAAAATAACGATTAAAAAAACGAGTTTCTCAAACAATGGTTTCTCACGTGTAATTTTGCAAAATCTGTAGGTGCATGTCTTATTATAAACTAAATTCATAATTTTTAACCAAATAGATCGTGTTTTTTTCATGAGAGGCATGCACTTTCTTGCAACATTCAGAAACTTCATTATACTCTGTCCCGAGTTTTTTCTTCCTCCACTTTTCGCTTGATATTTCGATAATAATAATTACCTTTGTGCCCAAACTACGTTCATCCACTAATATGAAAAATGTCCAGATTATCTGTTGTGAAACGCCACCTCTACCGCTTCAGGTTTCAATACACATCCCAAAATAGAAAGTCTACGGGGATTTTGTTTTGCATCAGCCATTAATAAGCCCGGATGATAACGTTGAAAAATTGCGCGAGGTGTCCCGAGTACTTCCAAATGGAGAAAAGATGTAAACATTTCCCATTATAAATCTCCGTAAGAAATTTGTTTTCGTTCCTGTAAACTTTTATGAGTGAAAAGGGATAATTTGTCAATGAAGATATCTTGGATATTTTCCATTTCATCGATTTCAACTGTACTTCTATCACAAGTATGTGTATTTTTACTAAAAATCATCAAAAAGTGATGGAAGCAATAACTTGAGACAGACTATAATTATTGCCATTGAACAACGTTGCGCCATCCAATGAGATTTGGCGTTGTGATAACATATTCCATTGCATGAACATGTAACACTTGTTGAATTGTTATGGGGATTTTAAAATTGTTGGAATAAAACTAGTTCTGTCACAAGACTAGCTATAAACTAAAAACAATAAAAGTTTTTTAACGAAACATAAACACAGGATGTATGAAAACATTTAGAAACTAAGTAAGAGGGAAATTTTCGGTACACACATCTCATATATAACGGTGTCCATTTGTTTTGTTAATTTTGTGTTTTATGAAACTTTTATCTTTATTTGAAATTTTCGACAAAAAAGAGCTAGAATACATAAATAGCACAAACTAACCAATCACCATCTAGAGATTGTAGTTAAGGAAATCTTAATGCTTTAAAAAACTAACAATTCTGTATTATGGTATTCAAAATTAAAATATTTGCTCAGTTTCTTTTGCACTGTTAAACAAATAATTTGAATGCAATTAAGATGTAGTTTTTTACAACCAACATTTATATAACAATCTTAAAATTGTTAATTTATTGTAATATCCATATAAAATTCAATTATATAATTATGTATTTTTACATTTGTGATTAAAGTTGATTTTTCTGCCCGGCATGAGGCGGATAGGGCCGGTGCTTTTCTCCGGTTTCCATGGGTATAAACGTAGGAAAGTCATAATGTCCCCTAAATGGGGCACTAGTCCATTTCACGGCGCAAGCCGGTACCCATATCCAGCTGGGTGAACTGAAACACTGTAGATAAAGTGCCATTTCTACGGACATAACATCAAGTGTCCTATACATTTGTTAATAAAAAAGTCACTCGTTAAACTTATGCATGTATTGTCTTTACAATTGTATTTCTTCTTTTTCAGTAACATAAACAGGTAATAATTATATATTTTTATAATCAAGAAATGAAATAAAAAGAATAACTGTTTTACCGTCTGGGTCAATTTAGCCCTTTATTATACAACAGCTCATTGTGGTACAGTACAACTACCAATAGTCATTTCGAAAAATAATACATACAGGAAAAGCTAACAATGTCCACAATATGTATTGATATATTGAAAGTTTTACACTTCTAGATGTAACTCCATCCGAAGTTTGTGCATTAATTATTAGCAGGTTTTGCAATCAGTTATATCACATTTTCAAAATGAAATTACTATCTTCGACATTATTTTAATCCTACAAATGATGCCACTTTCTTTTATATGACCCATAAAGACACATATGATGCAAAAGAGGTGTTTCTACCCAAAATAACTAACATCATTAAACGGAAAAGATATGTCAGTACACGTTGTACATGTTATACGTGTTATATTCTATATATACGCTTTATTTCATTGCTTTTAATAATTATTATATAACATAAAATGACATGTAGATTTTTTTGAATGTATCAGATTGTTAAAAAAGAACCAAAAATGGTAATTAATGATTTACTCATTTATGACAATACATTTTGATTAATTAATGTTGTCAATCTATATCTGTATCATTGCATTCTTTGAAAAGTGAAACATCTATACTTATAAATTAAGACATTTTGCCAATAAACTACGAAATGTCTACACCAGAGTAATTATTTACACTTTTAGTATTTCATCACATGTGAGTTGATGTCCGTAAGCTATAATGGAATTTTACCTAAAGACTAATTATTAAGAAATAAATTAAAAACCTACTTTCATTTTCGATAAACCAGCAAAAATGAGAGTAAGGTGGTGGACACGCTTTGGCGGATCCAAGTCAGTGGGAATTTGCATCAAAATACATGCTTGCAATTAAATAATATTGAATCATTACGTAAAGGGTGAGTATATATACTGGAAACTTATTTAGGGTATACAAAAAATTAAGACACCACAAATGTTGAATAAATAAGATGAGTCAATTCGTTTCTTGAATGCGCGATTTTAGTTTTGATGGATAGAACTTTCCAGAACGGGGTAACCAAGAACGCGGATTGACTAATCAACGTCATGGCGGAAAGTGTAGGGCGACTTAATCATCGGGCAGTTATCTTGGATCTGACAACTTTAGTTTAAGATATGCAAAAAATATGTTTATACTAATCTAGCGTTTTTAAATTACGAAAATTTTTACACCACTGCAGATTGGTAGTAAACCATATACATTAATCTGTGAAACATTAACAAATCGTGTTTACAACTCTACGTCTGTATGAATAGATGATGTATGCATAAAACGAGGAATTTGAATCGGGTCGAGAAAGGTTACAGTCTTTTATCTGAAATTCTTTTTGGGACAGTGATAATAGTTATAGTGAAATTTGGCTTAAAGGCCTAGAGACAGAGAAACGACGCACTGCATGTAAAGCCACTCCCTGGTTTGAAATAAAATGAAAAAGTTTATAGTTTTTTTCCAGTCAGCTGCAACAAAAAGAATAGAGGTCATATAAATGAAGCATTGTATCATATTTTTAAAGTGGTTAAAGTGTTAATTCCCGTGCTTGCGCGGGATATTATCTAGTACTATATGAAATGTCTAATATGATGCTTATTTTGTTTTCTGCAATAGCAAAATTGAATGTAAAAACATATGCAAAACAAAGAGGAGGGTTTGAAATTTTGACCAGAACGCCCGTTCAATTTATATTGCAGGGCGTCATATATTTATCAAGATCCAATACAATCCTAAATGTTTATGAACGTAATAGTATTTTTATCATTTTATGAAATCTTAAAAAGATTTATTAAAAGGTGTTTATTTTGCAACCAATAGAATACGTTTCGTGTTTATAAATATTGAGTGGATTTCATTGTTGAATACATATATAAAATTTTGTTTGCATAGATACGGTCATTACGGAATTTTAAAGATGAGTTTACTATATTTGTTATTAATCGAATTGTGTATCTACACTGGTAAGTTCTGTAAATTTTACATATACTATGTATAATTTTTTTTGTTTTTAACATTGTTTATCAAAACAAACCTCACTAGTATTGACTTCTTAAATACCATTTTAAATGTTATTATTAATTTTTTTTCAAATATCTATATAATTTTGCTTTTCTTATTTTAAGTGGACTTTTACGTTGAATAAAAGGCGTGAATACTTTTAATTTATATAAATAGTTTTAGGATTTAAGGAAGAAGTCTTCTCGTTATCAGACCTACTTCTTATAATAGGAAATTCATGAGATTTTCACACAGTCAAACAGACCATATAACCAAGTGATTGTATAAGTTTAATCAAATTTAGCCATCTTGATTTCGCATCAAGGTCAGGTCAAGGTCACTACCTTTTTCTTCAACTTAAAGGATAATAAAAATAAATGTAGTTATATGCAGTTATGTAGACATCAGTTTAAGATATGAAGTTACTATTCTTTGATGAAATGATAAAATATCAGAATGTCTATCTGCATATACTACTAAATTGAAATTAATATTTAAACTAAAATTAATATTGCTTAGTCCGCATTGTCTCTACTTTTCTTAAAGTTTTAAGATATTTTGATTATTTTTCTATGCTTCCAATAAATAAGGAAATATTTCTGATTTTTACATATTATGAAGACTTTACATAAAGATATAAATTGACAGAAAAGCTAATATATTGTCCATTTAATAGGAGAAAAAATCCGATTTTAGTGATTTTTTCAAACAAATCTATTTATAGAATGAGCGCTCAAAAAAGCTAATAAAAATGTAATTTGATAGGAAAATCATATTTTAAAAACATATTCTGAAACCCAAGTATCTTATCGTTAGTTCACATTAGTTGAAAAAATCCGGCGTAAATGTTATTGTTTTAAAAAATGCTAAATAAACTCATGAGTCTACAGGAATTCTGAATTACAAAAACATGTGATATTTTCCTACGCCAATGTTCCGCCAAAAATATAGTCCTTGTTAGATTCTAAACTTTGATTACTATTTCTATGCCAAGTTGTATAATAGTAAAAAAGAAAGAAAAATATTATATTTTAATTTCCTTTTATCTTAATTTAATGAACAGTTAATTAAATTTACTTTTGACAAGTCGAAAACCAGATAAGACTCCTTCCTTAACCAAATCATAAATTGCAGCGGTAAAATTGAATACTGTTGATGTATGTAATATTCTTTACGATATCCATTGAATAATTATCATAGCATACGCTATTACGGTTAACAATTATATCAATTAAAAATCATTATATAAATAATTGTTTTTCATTTTGACTACCTTTGTAAACTTCATAATTTGGCCTATCAAGTGCAAGGTTTGAGGATCGAGCCGTTCATTGCTGTTTTAAAATAAGTATCAAAAACGAACTTTGTTATCTTTAAATTTATTTAGCAAAGTTGAATTTATGGATAATTATCAGCTTCTATTCTGGTTTAAATTGTTTAGTTTCTTGTCTGTTTAATCGTTTTTATGATTCACTTGTAACACAAAAATAGGTGAATCAGCTAGACCAAACTGCTCTCTGTCGGAGACCCAACAAGAAACTGTGGATGTATGGGAAAACGCATCTATTGGAACAACCGTGTTCACATATAAAGGTTATGAAAGGGATGGACATTCAATTAGATTTGTACCCCTTGATGACACGTCGCCGTTCTCGATACCCTTCACAGGAGACGGGCTTGTTGGTGTGGCTGAACCTTTGGACTTCGAGAAGAGACGACAATATACTTTGGACAATATTTAGTAAGTATATACGAGAACCGTTAAAAAATTACTTAGACACTTTAAATAGGAAAAATATCGGAAGACAAACATGAATTTACTTACATGAGACAGAAAATTTTATACATTTGGCGATGCAAAAGAAATCAACACAACTTTGTAAATGGTTATAGTTTTGTTGCATTTGATATCTTAGGGCATGTCATGCCATCACGGTAGAGTGCGACAAACATCACTGGCGTTATAAAAAAGGTGCGAATTGTTTTTAAATGCATTCTATTTCAATAACCTCTACATTATCATCTTTAAAAGATAACATTGCGATACAGATCACTGCATCTTTAATTTTTTCAAAAGTTAAAATTAAATTGTTTAGATATATTCAGACAGACTATGACAGGACATTGTTCGGCATCGTTCGTTCTGAATTACGTTTTGTTGCTTCCGGATAAAGTTGTTGTTGTTTTTTTTTTTGGGGGGGGGGGGGTTGTCAAGCTCCTTTATTAGTTTCCTCCCGGATCGTCTTCCGTATAGGTTAATCTGTTTAAAATTTATTGTGTCAATTAAAGAAAGTGTCTGACAAACACTTAGTTTCATATCCGGTAAGGCAAACGCTTGTGATGTTTTGCGTTGTAAAAACACTCTACTAAATTGGATCAAACTGCGTTGCTCCGTGCAGTCGTTTGACCTCATTTTTAAGTCATTATAGAAAGTAATACAGCATAGAATATTGAGAATATTTTGTTGATGTCCGAAAGATTACATTAGAAATTGTAAGTTTGTAATGACAGAAGAGTAATGAGAACCTGAAGAAAATTTTGTTGAAATTTAACGTGAATTAAACATAACAATAAAGTTTAAAGTTGGGATTTATAATAGCAGTGCTATTTCGAATGTCCATAAGAGTAGATAATGATATTGTCTGCGTAATTTTAAACGGCCCTCTATTTTACAATGTAATGTACAATGTAACATTTCAGTCGTATTCCTTAAAAATTAAGTCCTTCCTAACATATTTTCAATATTTAAGAGTTGCCTTATTTAAATTTTTTGATATCAAACAATTTCTGAATATATCCTTTTGATACTGGATTCTGTGTCCGTCACAGCTTTGGGACCATCTTTCTACTTCTATCTATCTATCTATCTATCTATCTATCTATCTATCTATCTGTGTCCATATTTTCATCCATCGGTTTGGTTAGTGCAATTAAACACGTTTAGCTCAATATGCGGTGGATATCACTCATGTGATAATTTGATCTTATATCACAGTGGGTATACTTATCCAACGTGACGTCATAACTAATTGCAATGTAGGTTTAGGCAATATTTTGACGAAGATTGAAAAAAAGTCAGTAGTATTTCAGTTGAAAAGTTTAAAGTTATAAATATGAAGCATTTAATGCTGTTTAGTTTTTTCATTAATTGATAAACACATGTTCGAAAATGGGATGCTTGTTTGTTAATCTTCAAGGCACTTTTTTCAATGAGTAAAGTTTTGACGTCTTGTAGTACATATGCTGTGCGGCTCACAATTATAATTTCTACCGAAAAGACTGAGGTTTAACAATGACGTGGTAAACATGTGATAAAAAGAATCTCTCGTGATTTGTGACGGTATATTATTTATATCCAACTTGTTGTGTGTTTTCTTTCCTATCGCCAAGGCTCGTTTTACAAACAAGGAGTAATTATATTTACAGTGTTACAAGATTTGGATTTGATCCAATCCAATTTGGTACTAAATGTGAACCGCTGATTGTCAAGATCCTACCTGTCAACGAATTCAGGCCTATGATTTAACTTTCTCTTCATAATTCCACATTTCCAGAGGGTTTACTACAAAGTAAGGTTCTATATAAATATTCTAATCATTGTTGCAAGTTTTATTAATCTTAAAATTGAACAACAGAAAGCATGGCATGCCAGTTTGTAGAATTTGGTAACAAATTTTCAATACAATTATGTATCTTTTTTTAAATTGGAAAGATGTCTCATACTATAAATTGTATGCATTTTTGTATTAGCAGTTTTAATTTCATTCCATTTTTTTTATCGACAGAATTTTGAGCTACGCCATCTACAGAACATTACATTATTTTGTTTTTAAGGAAAAATGTCTTACCATATCAGACAGACTTTGTCATTTGAGATAAAATAGCAGATTGGGATCGGAATATTTAACATCATGTTCTTCAAACATAAATGTACTATTAGAAGTATTTCCGGAACTAATGTAATATGATGTACGAAAATATTGTTTTAAAGTCGATATATTGATAATGTAGTCGTGTGAATTTAGGCTACGTATTGGTGTTTTCATAAACAATTAAATTATGTAACAAATTTCATCTAAATCAACGTTAAATGATACCAACGAATGTCAGTGAAATCACATTATTCGGTTGATTGCTATTACAAAGAATTCGGAAGGAAACAATCTTTGATGTATATATATTATCTCTTTTTTTCAAGATTCATTGGTGGCTAAGTTGAATTGTTCTGATTAAGACAAAGAACCCGTCGGAGCACTTGATGGATGTTCATCAGTAGCAATTCAGGCTGGAATGGACATTAGAAAGAAATTTAAGATAGTCAACAATTCTGTCGTCACAACCAACAACGTCATTGATTTCGACACTGGTGACGTCATATACACTCTTACCATAGTTGGTGTTGATTATTCAACACGCGATCCACGTAAAACCGGCACAATGACAATGATACTCAACATCGAACCTGTAAACGAGTTTATATCGGTAATCCATGATCAACCCCTCAGCATAAATGTGCGTATATATCATTGCATGAGCTTTAAAGCTACCACGTTGTCTGATAGAACTTGTATACAACCACTTGTTGACAGTTAATTCATTTCATTACTAACGGTAAAGCTTGTTACATTTTAGATTCATGTTATGATAAAAATATCTTAATATTTTTATAATTTTACAACTTTCCTCTAATCCCTAAACTCTCTTTTTTCCTATTATTAGGTTAAAAAAATAAATTAAAGCTATTTAAAAACAACTTTATTCTTTTGCTGAATCATGGCCATTATCTGGTGGTATCATGCCTCCTGTCAGTTTGTCCCTACACATTCAACACTCATCTATTTTCGCATAGCATACAAAGGGTTTATATAGCGTAAGAAATGAAAGAGATAGAAATAGAGCACGGTAGATGTTTCCAAAAAAAATCTCTTCTGAACTCTTGACCCTAAAATTATTACGATCAATAGCCCAACGCGCTACCGTTACGCCACAGCAGTCGATGATGTACATGGCTGTTTATATATATATATATATATATATATATATATATATATATATAACGTAAATACATACAATTGACATCAAACAATTAAAAATAGTAATCTTTCCAAAAATGCCTGATTATTGACAGGGACTTTAAAGTCAAAGTTTCTAATAAACTTTTGAGCAAACTGATTAAACATGTTTTAAAGAAATTGTACATTTGAATCGTGAAAACACTTTTTTAAATGACGCTTGAGAAAGAATGTAAAAAAAAATCATTGAGATTTCTTCGTTTGCTATACAACTCGAGTTGTCTTGTCATTTCTCGTCATTTCTTGTAAAGAACATAAACGTTTGTTGATTTTTGTGGTTGTACAGCAACTTGTTGGTTAAATAATCCTCCGGCTTGTGCACTATGTATTAAACCTTGACTACTATTTAGGCATAGTACATGCACAGCACAACACTATTATATAAATAAAACAGTTTTAAATAATTAAAAATTGTTCTTTATAATACTCAGTAAGATTTTACAAGGTCGGAAGATACGATGTATAGTTTTCAAATACACGTCTGTTTTTTTCTCCTCCAGCTTTTAATAAATTTAGATTCGAAAACAAATGATAGGTGCTCCTTATTATATATTTTGCATGTTAAAAAATTTGTCATGTTTGACAATTTTATGACAGCAATCAGCACATCTCTATTTTTGAGACATGGTGGTTATTTGATTTATTACATGCAATGAACATAAACATTGTAGATTAGCAATGCCACGCCTCTGGGTACCGAGATCTTTTCCATCGTAGCCACGGACGATGATGCACCACCTCATGGAAACCTGTCTTTCATGATAACATGTAACTGTAAAAATGCACCTGTTGTATGTAAAAGAGACAATCTTCACTTTCATTTAATGTGTTTTATCAATTACGTGTTGTGGAGAGCAGAACACTAGGCCTAATATAACATAATAAAAAATTAATGGTATAATGTATATAGCACGTGTCTTTCATAACAAAGGTCAACATAATTATATTCAAACAGAAAATATTTAAAATTTAGACGAAACAAACTGTTTCTGTTTCAAACCAACGTACTTATTTTTCAAATGTTTTTATTTATTTGTAGATGGAAATGAAAAAGGTTTATTCTGGATTTGTGAGAAGACGGGGAAGATTCATCTTGATAGGTCTGTAGCATCGGCCGCCGGGACGACCTTCTCTCTGACTGTGAAGGTCACGGATGGGGACTTCTGCTCGTCAGCTGTTCTCAACATATTGATAACTTCAAGTTGTTAAAATGGAATAGTTATTCCTGTATGTCACCGGCTCTGAAAATATTGATAACTTTGAGTTGTTAAAATAGATAGTTGATACATATAATAGCTTTCTTGTTAAAATATCAATATGTTTGCACATTATATTGTCATATTTCTTTTTTTATTTTCAATAGCGGTATTTTTTGCATTTAATTTGTATTCTTTTCAATAGATCGCAGTGCCTTTCTTGTATTTAGATATTCAGCTTTAAACACATGTTTCATTTTATCCTAGATATGTGTATATTTCATCGTCTTAATGGATAATACCAAGAAACATTCAATATGTAATTCTATCTTTTATAATCAAATTTTTGTATCGTTTTTTATATCGTTCCGACTGCTTGTTTAATGCTGAACTTACCTTATATATTGCACTAACAGGATAACCTGTCTCTTAAATATGTCAATTAGTTTCAAGAAACGAAATAAACATAAATTGCTTTTGAATTGCTGATCCTAATTGAAAGAAAAATGAAATTATTTTTATACAATTTGCTTTTTGATCTTAAGTGTCTAATATCGACATAATCGCACAAAAGTAAATGAACATTACTAAACACTATAACCTGATTTGAACAGACAGATTAAATTGAGTTTACAGACGCAGATCTATGATCAAACAAGGTGTGAAGCGTCGAGATTTATCGGTGAAAATAATAAACTTCATCCCTTCAGAAAATCTACTTGTTATAAACCTGATCTAGAGTGTGGCTCACTTGAAAATTATATTGATAAAGTCAAACTAGAAATATCATCCATGCCAATAAAACAATATCAGGATAATCTAACTAGCCAGGAAAGGGCAGCATTGGCATCATTAGAATACAACTGCAATATTGTCATTAAAAAAGCTGACAAAAGTGACACTGTAGTCATCATGGACAGAGAAAAATATATCATTTAAGCACTACGTCAACTTGAATGGAAGCACTGTATTGAAGTTGACAAGCCTGATTTGTCATGTTTACATAATACATGTATCATACAAGACAATGTTTTTGATATACATATAAGAGGAACACTGGACAAAGAAAAACACATATCGTTATCTAAATGATAATGGGTCACCCCTTAAATCCGGACATTTATACTTGCTCCCTAAAATACACAAGATTAAAGATAATATCTTGACTGCCCTCACGAATCAGACTTGCAGCCTCAGACGGCGACCAATTATTTCGCAGTGCGATACACCAACACATAGAATTGGTGCTTACTGTGATTACTTTCTAATCCCGATACTTAAAAAACAATCGACCTAAATAAAGGATACAACTGACTTAATCAATTAAATCGAAGCTTTATGCCCACCATCGCAGATCATAGTGATTACTTACGATGTTACTAGTATGTATACTAACATGGAGTCCGAGGAAATATTGTGCGCGGTTGAAGAAGCCTACAGAAATAACCAAAGAGACTAATCAGATCTACCTTATCCTGAAGTCTTAGATCTCCTCTTTCTTTTAAAGTATATACTTGAAAATCAATAGAAATATTACAAAAAATCATTGGCAATGGTTTCCACTGCTGCCCCGGAGGTTTCTGACGTTAGAATGTTTCATGTTTTTCAAGAGCGGTACCCCTTTTAAAACCGCCAAATCACTCTTTACTAATTACTATATTATGAATTAGTTTAGGGTGTCGGGTCCTAAAAAATACATGGACTAGTTTGTCTGATTGATGTTCTTTTTTCACACCTGATCTATTTGGGCTTAGCATTGGCAGTTACTCTGGGTTTTTTTTTAAAACATGTGACGCTATCAAATACTAAAATAATTTACTTTTTGCAAAGGCATACCCATGATTGTATTTCAAAGCTGATATCAGAAAAACATAATTTACACGTTTAAAGATAAACCAAGTAAAATAACTGCTTCTAAAAAAAACTTTAAATTTTATAAAAAATTTTGTATTGTTTGAGAATATCTGTTTTCGATCCCATTTTGCTCTAGTTCCGTGTGTCAGCAACACCCCATCAATTGTTTGTATCGACGAGAGAGAGAGAGAGAGTTAGGTTAGAGAGGGAGAGTAACATAAACGAAACAAATTATTCAAGTGTTTTATTTAAACAATAAAATTCTTTCTTAGTTGATTCATGTGGGATGTGGCGACATTGCAGAAAAAATACATAACCCGCGGGTTATGTTTTTTTTTCTGCAGTGATCGCTACCTTCAAAACCCGGACGAATCATCAAAGAAAGCATTTTATTGTTTATATTTACATATCTTTCCTTTAACAAATTAATTACTTGATTGTAAAAAGTAAGTAAAATTGACTTATTTACTGTTTATGTACATCATTACGGTAGCTAAAATATTCGGCCACATAGTCTCCTTTTGGAATTTGAGTGGGACATCATCATGGTTATTCTGTGCAGTTCGTGATTTTTTTTGTGAAGGTTTCGACCAATCGATAAACGGGGCGTTAAGATTTTAATCCTGTCAGTTTCTACAGAGCTATGAATTGCAATCAATTTTCGTAAGAAATAGAGAGAATCATACTTGGTGGATGTACATTTTGATCACGCCTGATCGTATTTGATCACCTCTTATATATAATATTCAAAGAATGATTCCCTATCACTTATCTTTAAGAGATAACATACGAGTTACATAAATGGATTTTGGGTTTTTAATGATTCTCAAACAGCGGCGATGATCTCGACACGCTAAGTTCATGTAGCTCTAAATCGGCTTGTCATTTTTTTCAGGTTTAAAATAAATATATCGGAAAGGACCTATGCCATCGTAACAAAATTTTCATGATAAGATTTAATAAGGTAGATCCACAAAATATCAAAAAATGATTTGCAATACAGGCACCCTGTAAAAAATTGTTCCTTGGCTTTAAAACAGATAATCTGCATGTTAATTATGTCTGGGGGGTTTTTTTATTATCTATTTATTTTTATATTTTAAAGTAACGCCAATCTACCTTTTAAAGTGTCATTAATGCTGTACTTAATTTATTTTAAAAGTGATTTAGTGTCAAAATATTCTCATTAGCCAATAAATTGAAAATTTAACACTGGACATTTCAAGCGTCATTAAGTGCATCGTTTTCTTTCATTGCCACAACTCTGAACGCTTTTAATTCTTCAAATCATTTTAGAAATCATAAGGATGCCTTCGCATAGTATAGCAAACGAGTCCATACGCAATTATTCTCAATGGACTTGTACGTTGATTGCCATAATGGTTTGTCTTCTAAGTGGTGTTGCGTACAAATCACGTGAACAGACATTTGAGAGTTTCACGATGAAACAGGAAGTATCACTTATTGTAGTTATGAATCTTCACTGAATTACAGAAACGGTATTTACGCGATGTTTTAAAAGATGATTTAATTTGAATAATTTAAAGGATAGTTTTACACGGGATATACATGTAAAAAATAATCATCGTTTCAAAATGATGTTAATGTTCATGTTCACATTTAGGTTATCATTGACAAAACTTTTTTTGAATTTTGTAGCTTTTTTGAATTCATACCATATTGGTTTGTGTTATTAAAACATTTTTTGCCACTTGAGTCGCTTAGGTGACATTTTTTGCTATTGGTCTTTATCCGTCGCCGTGCGTCGTACATTAACAAGTTTACATTTCTAACATCTTCTTAAAAACTATTAGGTCAATTGTTACTATTTTTGGTTTGAAGCATCTCTAGGATAAGAGAAATTTCAATTGTGACATTTATGACTGTACTAGTCCTGAGTCCTCATGAGTCAAATATGCAAAAACAGGCCGATTTTTTAGTTTATCTTTACACCCACACTTGTAGGACACAATCTAATGCATGGTTATGATAAATATAGATCCCACTACAAAGATAGTGAAATTCATAGCCCCTGGACCAGGGGTTTATTCCCTAGAACAGAACCAATTTAGCCACATTTAACATGTAATAAGTGTTTTCAAATCTTTTTTCATAACTAAAATAAATATTTAAGAAAAACGAAATGCATTATTTATATGCCAATTAAGTCCTCTACCTAAAATGTGAAATGCGTAGCACATGGGTCTGAAGTTCAGACCTTATGACGGGACCAATACGGTCATACAGTGAAAATGTAGAATATCTTTTTTTTCTACTTCCACAGCAGAAAGGGAATAAAATGGATGCGTAATATATTAACTTGTTTATTACGCCCTTTACTAAAATTATGAAATTTATAGCTCCTTAAGCAGGGGTTCAGGTCCTAGGGCTGCGAAAATATTGTAATATAGTAAAAATGTATTCAATCTTCGAAAATCTTCATCTCTACTTCTCTACTTCCATAAATATTTGAGAAACACTATATAATTAGTTTATGAAGTCCAAGAAGCTCTATACCTAATTTCTAATTATGGTCCTAACCGTCTAGATCCCTAAGGCTTGGCGAATATGTTCAGATAGTGAAAATGTATTAATCTTAGAAAATAATCTTAATTCATATATATTTGAGAAAAACTAAATGATAGGTTGATATGTTCATGAATCCCTCCACCTCAAACGTAATATTCATGGCCCTACAGCAGGCGTTCAGGCCCTAGACACCAAAATGGCAATAGTAAAGATGTATTTAATTTTATAAATTCTTCTTTACATCCACAGCAAGGGGGGGGGGAATAAACTGAATGCATGGTTATGAAGTCCCAGTAGTGGGTGATAAACTAAATGCTATGCTGTTATGTCCGTCATGTCTAAATTGTGAATTTCTACTTTAAATAATTTGTACATTGTATCTTTGTACCAATAAATTATATGCATGGTGTGTGCATTATCAATAAAACGGTGAATAAATAAAAGATTAACCATTAAATGCCTCTAGGGTTTTTTTCATCAATAGTTTTCAAATTTTGGCCAAGGGAGCTAGGGTATAAATACTCTTAGATTCCTCCGACTCTTAACCCCCCCCCCCCCCTTATGGATTATGTTTTACAAACCTGATGATTAAAGCGGGGTTAACAGTCAGAAGATTCTTGGATCATAGTTAAGTCTAAGACTCCCTGACAGGGTTTTTGTTATTAATCCAATTTCTACTTTATTTTTAATAGAGACAAATATTTAGATTATATCAACGATCAGTAAATGTTGGTTAATATGTGCTTTTATAGTTTTAATAGTCTGTACCTTATCAAAATATCATGAAGTATAATGATAAAATATTACTACGTATAATGATATTTGTAAGTTGTAAATGGAATTCATGGTATGTGTTTCAGCGAGCAATTTAAATTATAGCATACTTGGATTGTTATCAAAGTTTAATTTCTTTTTATTAAGTTTACATATAAACTTTTATAAATAAGAAGCCAAAAAGCATCCTAGAAATCAAAACATTGTATAAAGCAGTCATCATTAAATAAGAAAAACACTATAGAATTGACGTCTGCTTAAACCAATGTTTTTGATATGGTCTTTCGTTTTATAATCTCAAATTATTGAGGCTAGTTCGACACCTAATATTTGGACACCCAAGTACCAAAAAAATACCAATCAAAGTCCCTAAAATGTAAAGGACCATGATATGGAACTTCCAATTATGTAAAGATATCCAAGTATGTCTATGAACTTTGAAATCTGGACAAGTGCCGACATCCTCCTCAGAAGAGTAAAACCGTCCATTAATATAATGGGGAGTTGTCAAAAAAGATAAAAATAATTTACATATTACGTAGATTAACGGTTTCAAGGATGATACAAAATTCATCGTGTCATTACATGCCACTCTACTTACTTTTTCTAACAATTGGTCAAAATAATTAAACGATGATTAATATATGATAAACTCTGGTAGATTAATGAAGAAATTAATGTCTTTGCCAATTAAGAATGTCAAATCTGATTTGTGGTATCCATCGATAAAAGATAAGCCATATTTTGAAAGACCACTTGCTTGTTGTATTGATTAAGTTTTGAGCTAGTCTGTACCAAATGTTAAAATGAGCTTTTCGGATGATCTGTTGTCTGTCATTCGTCCATCCTTCTGTCCGTCTGTCTGTATAATTTTAACTCTTTACTTGGACTTCTTCACAAGAACCACTAGTTGTCTACGGATTTTTCCGTTTTCCCGATTACGACAAAGAGCTCACGGTGGGTGTAGCCGGTCAGAAGAGGATGCTCACTCCTCCATGGAACCTGTTCCTACCTCTAATTTTTTTAGAGGTCCGTGTTTGCTCAACTCATGTTTTGTAATTTTTCTTTGGACTTTTGATTTTGAACACTGTTCGTTATCACCACATATTTATTTTCAACAAAACCTAGCGTTTAGTAGTTTTATGGAACATTTTGGGAACTGTTTTGATTTTATTTTAAACAAATTGAATTCAATATTGAAATCTGTGATATCAGCATGAACCTATACATATATCAATTTTAAAAAATTCTCAAGATATTTTTCTCTGCAGACAAATTATAACCGTGCAAGCATTGTGTTTTACATCAATAGTTTTTTAGCTCATCTCTACCGAAGGTTCAAGTGAGCTTTTCTGATCACCTGTTGTCCGTCGTCCGTCCGTCGGTCGTCCGTCCGTCTATCTGTAAACTTTTCACAATTTTGACCTATTCTCAAGAACCACTTGGCCAAATTTAACCAAACCTTTACAGAGCATTTTTATGGTAAGGGTATTCTAAATTGTTAAAATAAAGGGGGAAATCCTTTTTAAAAATATTTTCTCAAGAACTACTGCACCAGAAATGCCAATATTTACATTAAAGCTTGTATACATAGTCAAGATTCTAAATTGTGAAAATCGTGACCCCAGGACTAATACCGGGGCCCAAAGAGCGGTTCCAAATTTAACCTAGAAATATATAGGAAAAATGTTTCAACGTCTTCATCCCAAGAACTACATTGCTACAATTTGTGATATTACCATGCAAGCATCCTCAGATGGTGTAGATTCTGAATTGTTAAAACCGTGACCCTAGGACTAATACCGGGGCCCAAAGAGGGGTTCCAAATTTAACCAAGAAATATTAAGGGAAAATGTTTAACATTCTTCTTCTTTAGAACTATAATGATACAATTTGTGATATTATAATGCAAGCATCCTTAGATATGTAGATTCTTAATTGTAAAAACCATGAGACCCGGACCAATACTAGGGCCCCATATGGGGTTTAAAGTTAAACATACAAGTATATAGGGAAAATGTTTAAAAATCTTATCAAGAAATACAATGCTATGTTTTGTTATTTTGCTATGTAAGCATCCTCATATCTTAATATCTTCATATCAAGATTACAGTGACCTTCTTTCGTTCTTAATTAATATTTATAGCTCTTTTTAAAAGTTTGTTATCTTTAAATGCTGAAGCGTAGGTTAATAAGATTGGTCAGTTGATACATCTTAGGTCTTAGGATATGATGTCTAAAAAAGTAGGCTTCTTTTTATGTATTGTTTAATGTATTGTAAAATCTTGGAATATATGAGAGTTTTACGATATTTTTAGAATTTTATAATTCAAAATTTCGCTATAGAATGTTACAAAAAATTGGTTTCAGATCCTCTTAAAATCCTCTAAAAAATGAAAACGAATGAAAGGTCTCAAGACTTCTAGCTCATACTTTTTTTTGTTTCCAATATGTTACCGGTTAGCTCCGTTATCTTATTTTTAGAACTTGTATTAGTATGGTCTCCTTTTATGTTGTTAAAAATAAATCCAAGAATGTTAGTTGGTCGATGTGAATAGAGTACTTTCAATAGGTTGCTGTATGGTTACATGATGAGTGCTGTGATATCATTTGGTATTAACAAGTGTTGTTAAAAAATATTAATTCCTGTGCATTTACTTTTCTATACTTTTCCTTATAATAATTTGGACAGCGATGTTAGGGTTTTTGTGTGGTAAGTATATACTTTTTTTTACCTTATTCTTCTTGTGTATTTGAGAAGATGGAACAACGCGGAATATCTAGTATCTATAATATATGTAGTAGTGCATGTAAAACGCCCGCCTAATCATCATTTTCAACAAATAAACAATTTAAATAAACAAAAACCAAACATGATAATTCTTTTAAGTACACGTGTATAGCAAATTAAATCAACTCTACTTTTTAACAGAATTATCAAAACTTTATGCATCAAATAATCCATTATATCAGGTCATCTGTTCCCAAATTAATCCTATATAGAATATTCATATGGAAAGAAAAATTGTAGAATACATTGAAGCTATTTACAGAATCGTTAAAATGATGCTTTTAAAAAAAGGAAACATATCCGAAGGAAAAACATTTGGTTTCCATAGAAAACTTTAGATGCGAATTTGAATCAAACTATGAATTCAATTAATAGTTAATTCATAATTCAACTCAATTTTGAATCAAACTATGCAAAAACGCTATTTGAGACAACTGCCACAAACATTTCTTTAATACCTCATTGTTGATAATATCTTTTAATTATAAAATGCATTTGTTTTTACATCTACAATGTGTTTCCCCTCTGTTTCTTAAGGAATTCAATTGGTTGTAATTTATACATGTACAGTTCTAATCGTGTTACGTTATTGAGTAAATTGACGTTCGCCTACGTTTAACTTTTAAAAACTTCTTTAAAATGTTAAGCTTATAAAATGTCAGGTTCAATTTAAAAAGCTACATTAGATAATTTGTATCTCGTTCATAGGTGTCTTTTGTGTTGCCTTTGTGTAGATTTTTTCTTGTATGATCAAAACTTCAGCTACATTGAGAGCACTAACTACACAGACTAGTAAATATTGACTCAAGACCTTAAAAAAGTCTTCTTAACTTTCACATATATGGGGATGCAGCTTTTTTCTGTGTAACGTTTTGTTTGACAATAATAATAATTTACGCATTATCAATGATTTTAATAAATAATTGATTAAATAGTTCAGAGAAAGATATAAATATAAACAGGAAAGTGTTTCCTTTAATGTTTCTTACATGCTATGAAGGAAGCAAACATTGCAGAAAAAAAAATAACAGTAACCACTGACCGCTAATAAAGTATTTTTATTTTCTATTGGCTAGATACCTTTATAACTGCATAAAACTAAAACACCAAAAAATTTATTATTTTGATTAATTCTAATGTCATAGCATTTGATTGTTGTTTTACCTCGATTTTTTCAGTTTAATTGTAGGAAATACATGTAAGTTGGTCATAATGTCGTTTTTTTTTAAATGATAAAACTGTTGAATAATTCACCGATCGCTTAAAAAGGCAAATTTGTAATCCTTGAAATTATTTTTTTTTTGTTTTCGGAAAACACTTGTAATCCTTCGTATGAATTTGTGTTTCAGAAAGTTTCCTTGTGGATATATATACAGCCTTTAATCTGTAGACTGGCTACAGTCCTAAGTGATGCGTCTGTTCATTAAATAAATAATATGTATTCATGATCTTTATATTTTAAACCTATTAGTAACTATTAAAAAAAACTTATCTCCTCAGTTATTTTTAATTAATTTATTTATAGATTGCGACAATGCTGAGAAAAACTGGAACAAAACTGGCCATTGTATTTTTGATATTGACCTTTATTTTTTGGCTTACTTCTATGGTAACTCCTGGCTGGATTGTTCTTTCTAGGAACACTTACAAAGATCATGTCGTCGTAAGTTTTAATGAACTTTGACTTGGTATTTTATCTGTCCTTTTCTTATTGCCTCAAACTTTTTTTCCTCAAAATGTTCATCAAGTTTGTCTCCAAAGGAGCTCTATTCAAAACTGAACTGAGAAGATTTAAAATGTTTTTACTAGGATGGATGTAATAGTTCAACATGAAAATTGCGCATATAATAACAATAAGTTTCGTTAGCAACCTAAGCTATGTAAAAAAAAATAATATTGATGAGAAATATCCATATTTACTTCTGTTTTAGCAAACAAAGATGAGCATTTTTTACATCACAGTTTGCATCAATGACAGTTGTGATAGCCTTAAATACAGAGATATCTCCGGAGGTAATTTATTAAATTCATAGGTAATTTGATTGAATTAAAAATGTAAATGAAGCTGTTTCATTGGTTTTTAAATACAATGAAAGGTCTTGAACATATTCTTAAATGAAAATAAATGAGTAATCTTCGTTTCGTTTTTTTTTTTATATCAGTACGGGTTGGTTTTGTAATAACCCTCCGTAGAATTGTAAATTTCTTTATTAATGCATGTTTTCCTAATTTTAGTTTCCGGCCTCGATTTACATGTACCACATCAAGTTGAGAGCCTTTTAGCTCTCGTCCTGTGTGCAATATCGGGTATTTTGGTGATCATTCCGATTAATCGTACAGCGACCAAATTTCTTATTGTTGTCATCATCATTCCTGTCGCAGGTAACATATGTGTGCATAATTAGATATCACAAATTCATCTTCTTTTCTAGTTGTCTGACACAACTCCCGAAATCGGTAAATGCTGTAGCAACATAACAGCATAATCGATTTTGACATGAAGATGTGTAGAAAATGTACCAATATTGCCAAATTAAGCTATGAACACAGTGCCTTTCGTTATTAAGAATATCTTAACATGACCTTAATGAGGAAACAAGATATCGAATCCAAATATTTATTTTCCAGATAATGCAATGAGTGAAAAGAACTTCTGGCAGTTTTGGGCATAAATTTTAGTAGAGAACTTAAGTTCTTTACAGTTATTTGTTTGGAGCTATTAATCATATTTCTTTTTGCTTTATGGCCTACGAAAGGATATAAGATATAGCCTGAATATGATTTGTCTCTATATATATCTATATATATATATATATATCTATATATAGAAACCTTTAATAAAAAGCTTTTTTTATCTATATTTTGTCGAACAGTTCTAATTACAATTTATTTTTAATCATATTTGTGGATTGCTTTTGCAGTTTCGCTTCGAATAACATCATAGTTTAATGATTGGATGTCGTGTATATTTAAAAAAAATATATTAACACTATTAACGTTGTGTTTAATTGACCTGTAATCGTATTTTGGACATCTTAGCCTTAACGTGTTTTGCATTTTGCGTCGAATGACATTTGAATGTTAATCATGAATATGGCTTTACATGTATCAGATGGTTTCGATATTAATGAATCTCTTAATGTTTTGCAGCAACTCTTCAAAGCGTTCTGATTTTACTATTTGCTGTGGTAAACACTACGATTACGTCCATAACAACTGTCACAGATGCGGTGTTGTTTCCGTACTCGATTCTACTAAGTGGACTTGGTACGCTTCTCTCTATCGTTGCCTGGGTGATTTGTGTTATCGTCTACAACAATGAGCGTAAACGGGAATCTGAGAACCAACGTCATAGTATGGAGCACACGGAACCACTTCCTGTCGCAGAGTTGACATTCTAACGGATGAACCAAATAGACAAAACCAACGTTCAAAGATAAATTAAATTCATATGAATCATTTCATTTGTCAATGTTTAAGACGTCGTTTAGTAGACTATATGTTGTCAGTATAGTTGGTGACATCAAGAGGGAATGACAATATTTGTTTACGTGTCTAACTTACAAAATACTTTGAATTGATTTGTACATTGTATATACCTGCAATCATAATACTGTAGTAGTTTCACATACTTAGGTGATATAGTTTTCAGTTTTTAAGGGTTGTGTTTACCACTTTATAACTAAATTACTTATCTGAAAATAGCATTTGACAAAATGCAATAGGGGCAATATATCATATTTTACATCATTTAGTTTTAAAGGAGACTTTGTCAATAAAACCAATCTCGCTTATCTCAGAGATTACATATATTGCTTTTTTATTTTTTTACAATTCCATGTCAATTTACTTAATTATATCCTTGAATATACCAATCAATCGTCTCTCCATTATGAATAACAGGTCACATGATATGTTTTCACTGATAAGGCGTTTACAACATTAAAACTTTTTCTGTAACTTGTATACTTCGGTATCATTTTTCAGTAATCCAGGTCGAATATTTTCAGAAATATTTGAATATCAAATTATGTGTATTTCAAAGGTATAATACATTTTGTTTATTAATTTTTTTATATACTTTGAAAATATTCTGTGTGTATAAAAACATTTGCCGGCAATGTTATTCTTCAATATGATCAAATAAAAGCATTAAGGAGGTCATATTTGTCTTCTTTTTGTTTTTGCTTCTTTTCTCTTAAGCGTTTTGTCATTGATTCAAATGAATGGAAGCTTTCTTACTATAAGGAAAACATGATACATGTATATACATTGTATTCACAAGCGTGCACTTGATGTTTTCTTTTAAAAATAGCTTATAGGAAATACCCTTTTTTATCAAATACGTAATTTTTGTGAATAATGTCGATATTTTTTTTATCTCTTTTATGTCGTTGATCAGGCAATTCATCGTTATATACTTTGATTTTATATGATTTAATCTATCTTTCAGGAATCGAATTATTACAAAATTTGGTGGTAAAATAATAAAGCAATAATTTCCTTCCTTAAATTTTCATTTAAGATTTTAAATGCATTCCTTTACATTAAGAAATTATCTAAAATCTAAAATTGTAAAAGAGAGTTCACTGGGTACGTCAAATGCCAAACAATGCAAATAATAATCAATATAAAGTCAATTGTCATATTTCTACAAAATTAAGCCTAAACAACGAAGTATTTAAATTAGTCATAGGGTTTTATAATGAACATTTTTGTACCAAATTATGACCAGACATTTTTTAGTTGAACAGTACTTATTTTTCAGGAAAGGTAGACGTCATTCAAATTCACTAAAAAATAACCTCGCCCGACGTCAAGGTGAGCGAAAGGGGATTGCAGTAAGTGTCCAACTTCCGGCAACGCCAATACAAAACTTCAAAATTGTTAGTTCTACGAACTTGCACATAATGGTTCTGTCCATCACAAATTGTTACATTACAATTGTAAACAATCAACAGTTCACATTGAGGGTGTATTATATGTATATAATACGACAATATATAAATTAGACCCGCAGCTATTATATACTGGGTCATTTGTACAGCCAATGTTTTGTCAGACTAAAACAAAAAATAAAAAATAAATATTCATCATAATTTAGTATTGATTAAGTTTGTCGAGGCGTTTACCATAAATAACTCAATCCAGCCTCCCAACCCTGTTTTCTAAGCTCGTAATAATTCTAGCAAGTAGTAAATGGCTATATTCAATTCCCCAATTTATGGTTCATCGCATTTTTCAACTACATTGACTCAATAATATATAGTTCAAAACTCGACCAGGACTGCTATCTGGGTACAAATGTTTATAATTGCTATATGATTGCAATATTGTTCTTCCTTTACAGTCCCTGAAACGTTCTACTTTCCCATTTTTTCGTGCGTTTACCGTGCGCTCACAGTGCGCTTACCGTGCGTTCAATTGCCCTCTCCGCTCCGCTCCGTTAGCGCTCACCGTGCGTTCACAAAGCGTTCACCGTTCGTTCAGCGTTCACTTATCGTTCAGTCCGTTTTTTATTCATTTACATTCGGAACTCCAAAATGAAAGGATCGGTCTTTGCGAGTCACAGCAAAATGATAAAAGAACCCGTGCGTAAAGGTGGTAGAAAACTTATATCACACATAAAACATCATTTTAATAAGAATTTAATCTGTAGAATTTTTAAAAGTACACATTCTTGAGTAGGTCCGTTTTTTGTTGTTTTGTATGACGTCATACAGCGATAAACTACTACACAAATAATATTTATTGATTCATTTAAAGACTTCAGTCGTTTAGAAACAGAAGAATTCAATCAACGAACGATTCGACATATATCTAAATAGACAAAATTATAACTAAGAATCGGGCGTTGTATTTGTGTACTTTTCACGATTTATATAATTCCTTCGATATCCGATCACAAACGTTTCCTACTAGACAATAAACTGACCAGATCAACCTAAGAAATGTAAGCCAACTATGAATGCGTGTAAATTAATAGATTAACAATGAATACAAACAATTTATCAATAAATGCGATGCTTTTAAAATGATTTCTAAAGTAATTATAAATTCCCGAATCGTGTTAACATATTTCGCCGACCGAATCAGCCGATTACTGTTAAACTCATTTAATTACTACATGATTAGGGAGAAAAATTGATGTAGATGTTTGTTTAAACAATAAATAAAGGTTCATAATCTACTTTATTTGTTATGATACATATATCTAATGAAAACAAAAATGTAATCGCTTATTTGTCTATTTACGAAATTTTGTACACTTTGCGTACGATTTAATATTTCCGAGGCAGAGGTATTTAAGTTACCTCGTTCTAAAGTTAATAATTATTTATCAAGTGAAGGCTGCGTAAAACCTTTCTATGTTTTAAAAAGAAGTCCTATTTGTCTATCGGATTAGAAAGGTTTTAATGATCGTGGTCATTAAGGTAGATCTGATGGTTAAATTGTTGACCACCAATCCTCTTTAGTTATATAGTTTGGAAGAATATTGAAATCAAAATGTAGAAGAGACAGGTGTGATAACAAAATGATTTTTTTTTAATGTAAACGAAAATACCTGGTGGGGAATTGCTTCAATGAAATAGTAAATAACACATTTATCGTCTACATAAGTCAGTTTTTAACAAATGAGAAACATTAATATTATCGATGAAAGAGCCGAAGTTGTCCGCAAATCATCTTCTTATCTAATTTATATTTTTATATTAAACTTATACAGCTTCTTTTTTTAAGAAAACAAAAGGTTCTTTGCTAAGAATTTTCATCACAGAAAAATATTTCCAATTGTTAATCTTTTTTACAATATTCTATCTTAAAAATTCTTAGACATTTAAAAACAGATGACTTGCACTGAAATGTTTTAAAAGGTTGCTATCAAGAATATTTATATACTTCTGGGAGTTAATTCTACCTTGTACCTTGCATAAAGTCCCTTGATCATACAAGCTGATATATCCCCATATCATTATGAAAACTTGGGTTTTGAGATGGCATACATGCAATTTTTAAGGAACGATTCCTGAACGGGTCTCCAGACTTACATTATACACACGGTTATTTTGGCCTATAACCGCCTGGGATTCGTCACTAAATATGAAAGGTTTCCAGTTTTGTTCAACAGCCAATCTTCTTTTAAGTAAACACCATGATTAACTTTTTTTCCTTTATCAATTTCTTTAACAACCATGCGTTTCCTCACAAGTTTTCTATAAATCTTGTTTAATATTATGAACAATCCGTTTGACACTTCGTTAACTAGCATTTTCCTGGCTATTTCCAGTATTAAAATATATTGCTATGTCCTTTAAACCTTTTCCTCGGTTCTTTTTTACCACACAAAGTAACCTTACTCTTCCACGTTTTTGAGACTTTTCTCGGACATCCCGAACGAGGAGCTCTTTGTACAGTTGTCCGCTGATAAAACACTTTCAGAATTGATCTGCATGTAGATTGAAGGATTTTCAAGATTCTCGAGTTCTCGCTTACTTTGTGCTTAATTCTTTCAATTCTACAATCAGTTGTTTTTTCTCCGGTGACTGTTTTTTCGATCTTTTATTGTTTACAATCAAATGTAATTGTCAACAATGACAACACGTAATCTTTGACCCTAGACAGCTTTAGGGGTGATCTCAGAATGACCAAAAACCGTTACTTACTGATCCCGGATCATTTTATAAAGTGCGAAGCGTAAACATTTCGCGACGTCCGCCATTTTTCCGCGAATACTTTTGGCACGACTCTGTAGGTGCCATTAAACAGATAAGGAAATAATTTCTCATCTTGAAAAGAATATTAGGAAAAATTAATATCCATTAACCAAAATTGTATATGATAGATTGACATAATAGATGTGAAAAAATATATTAATTGTAGTCTGTCTTCAAGATAAATCTTCACATTTCAGTATATTTATAGCTATTTATAACTATTCTGATGATCTTAAATGAAAGTTATGAAAAAGGCTTAACCTTTTCCGGTTTTTGTTTTTTACAAAGAGTGAATCTCTGTCATTAAATCAATAGAAAGGTGAGGAATGAATGACTTCAATTGTAATTTAGTCACAATTATACTTATATGCATTTTTGTTAACATTTGATTAGAGGAATGGATTAGGTTCATTTTGCGTATTTCAATCTGCCAGAGTATTTAAATAAATTTGACATCCGACAAAGCTAAAAACGTTTTGGAAACAAAAATTGTAAATAATTTGTTTTTTTTTGCAAACATGAATGTCTTTGATTCATTAATCTCTGTCAATCTGGTCTTTAAACAAGTGTTGTAAGTCCAAAACGAGTTGTTACATGTAACATGTTCATTTTCTCATAAACAGTAGTTCTTTTCAAGATTCGTTATTGCCAAAATATGGTGCTTTATTTTATTTTATTAAATATTTTGGTTTGCACAGTCTGTACAGATTTTTTTTTTACACAAGTGTCATTATTTTAATATACAAACACCTATTACATATAACTTATAACTGTGTTGACAGGCCATGTATTCAAACTTGATGTCTAATATTTTTGTGTGGTCTCGAAATATATGACTATGTGTAGCCAAATTTTCGACAATGTTTGATCTAAATGTTGTTTACCTAAGTCAATCAAAACAATAGTTTATTTATTGATCCTATTAAATGCATTTTTATTTTATGCTGTCCCAATTGTCATACAATGCAATATGACCAAACACTGCAAATAAACACAGGGCGAAAACCCATCTTTTTAAAAGCAAGTCATTTAAGGTGCCTTAAAGGTGACTTAAAGGATATACGATCTTTAGGTTCTCAATGTCCAAACTTCTTAAGGTTTCGTCAAAGTCAAATTTGGAGGAATAAGTAATAGCTAAAATTGGTTGACAATTTTAAGAGTCATACATCATCTGCACATCAAAATCTTTGTAATGAGTTGCAGAATTAGAATTTTTTGATACCAGTATCATACAAACTTTCTTTAAGAAACTACTGACCTTTAATAATAAAAGTCTTGGAAAAAATCCTCTGCCATTCTGAGTCTCTCTTTTTTCTTGAAATAAAAAAAATAGTTTAAATACTCTGAAACTATAGTCTATTGAGTGATATATCAACATACAAATTAGATAAAGAAGAAAAACTATGAAAATGTGAAGTGAGTGTCATTGGTATACATGGTATATGAAAAGAAATTGTGAAAGTAGAACTACTTTTTGAAGAAAAAGTATGGAAGCCCAATAGAGCTATTAACATAATAAACTTGTCTATTGTATGTATACAGTTTACGATAAAGAAGAGAATCCATACTTATTGACTAATATTTAAACATTACCTTTTATGTCTGGTTTTCCTTGGCAAAGGATCAGTCAACGCCATCCTTGTATTGGGGGGTGAATACTGAAATATATATATAATATATATTGTAAAAGAATGATGTCAAAATCAATGAATTATGATAGGTAATAAAGAAACTTCATTAAAGTTATAACATGCATGATTTGTTTCATAATGTAATTATAAAAAACTGGTCAGGAGAAAAAAAACCCTGAAATGAACACCAATTACCAGAAAATGCCAGCATTAGAAAGGCATTTTATACTTAGATTCACAGGGGGAAAACAGCACAAAAGTAACTCAATGCTCTAATTTCATTGTCACACTTATAATTTGGTGATAGTTAATGTTGTTCTTCATTATAATAATTCCTAATCTCTTGGGTTAGAAATGTGTGCACAAAAGGAATAAACCGCATACACACTCTTGGGTTACAAATGTGTGCACAAAGGGATAAACTGCATACATACCCAAACTCCAGGTTCCCTTATGCCTGGACTTTTCCCTTCCCGAGCAGAAGCTAATTCGGGCAACATCGATAAATGATAAAAAGCTTTGAGCTTTGGCAGCATCACATTCCAAAGATCCTTATTTCTGTATATTCTCTCGATGAAAAGATGGTAGGGGTTCAGAGTGCGAACTACAAAGTCTATCCACTCTGTTCCACAAATGTTCATAAGTCCTTGGCATTGATAGAAATAATCATGATTCTCCTTTAAGGATAACTTTCCATTTCTATTCTGCAAACAAAATGATCTTATTTTGTCTGCTGCTTCAAAAAGATTAAATGGCTTATTATGAACAAGGTTCTTTACCTCTATAAGACCCATCTTTCCATCAGCAGTATAAACAAAACCATCAGGACTTGCTGCTAGGAAGTTGTTGTGATGATCAATTACCAATCCAGAATCCTTCACTATCACATTCTCATTCTCTTCAGCTTTTCTGAGTTTGTATTCTTCTACAGTAGATCTTTCTTGTAGAAGTCCATTTCTAGTATGAATATTTCCTTTGAAATTAGAATATAGAAGAGATTTCACCAAGTTTTTAACTGGAATAGATGGTCTACGCCGATATACTTTTCCAAAATTAGAGGCAGTTAATCGTTTTCTTCTCTCAGAATGCCACAGACCTGATGAAGATTGTCTAGAAGTGGAACTCTGGATCTTTGCTATCTGGGTTGAAAAGGCGCATACATGTTTGTTAAGGAATTCTTGCTTTCTTGCTTCTAAGTCTAATGCCGATATATCTTCAGTAACCTCAGTGGCATCCTCTCCATATGCTCTTTTAGCTTTTGTGGTTGTACTCTGCTTTAGATTCCTTAGTTTCTTCATAAATCTGTTTTTCTTTGTTTGTGGCTTCATTTGATGTTTCTTGCTTTGGGTCAGCTTCACTTCCTGTCTTTGGAAAACTTTAGTGAAAAAAAATCCTGCATGTGTAGCTGTGGATTCTTTCCAAACCGTTGGAGACCACTGTGGTCCATAGTTCATACGCAAAGCACCACCGAGCATGCCATGACCCTCTGTTGCACAGATTGTGAATCTTTCCACCATCAAACTTGCACCTTATGTGCATCCAAGACTCTGCAATGTTTGTTGTGGTGTTGCCAATCAGACGTTCAGCCTTCTCTGCTATTTTCATTTAAAGGATGGAAACATCCTGAATGATAAACTGTTCAATATCATGAAAGTCAAAGCTACAATAACGAGACTTCTCTAACTCTTCTGCACTTGCACCTTCTTCCCAGAACGTAATCTGCTCTTCAAAGATGTTTTCAAAGATTGAGCCATCATCAACAATACCTTCATTTTGTTCGATTTCAATTTGTAAATTATCAGAAGTTGAGGTTGAAGTTGACACTTTACAAAAGTCTGAACAATTTGAATGGTTGCCAAAAACATGATGTACAGAATTCACAATATCATGTTTAAGGTGAGCAACTGCAGCTGAGGTGGTAAGTTCTTTGTTCTCCCCCTGTTTTGCTCTGACACGTACTGCACATCTTACAGCAGAAACTAGCTGTACTCTCACTTTTTTTGTAAGATTATGCCTTCCTTTGTAAAGGGGGTTATTTATTACGAGCTTCTCGAGGAGGTTGGATCTGTAACACTTACAAACATGGTTTGCACACTCCTCTTTCTGAACATCCCTGCCCCACTCAGGTACTTCCTCTCTAATTTTGGCATATACGGATAAGTCCCCATCACCAACTATACGCATGTACCGTAAACCATGTTTAGTCTCTGCTTCGTTAAACCCTTCCCGTTAATGTCACTTTCAATGGACTGACTATCTGAATCCCAGTTCTTGAAACAATCGTGTTCTTTTGGTTCTACCAGCTTATTCTTGGCTGTTTGGCACACATAACAGTATTTATTTCTAACCCCTATATGCAGCAGTTTTCCTGTCTCTTTGCCAATGATAATGGCTACACCTCCAAGAGCATTATAGCTGTGTTTGTGCGTGCGTTTTGACCATCCACCATCTGTAATAACAGTTATAGCAGGAACCTCATGATGGTAATCACCCCTTTCTACTGCCAAAGCTCTCTCCTCTGCCCCTGCTTCCAATATGTTACTCTCGAGAGCAGAAAGCCACCATTTTCCAACCTCTTTCTCTATAGCTGTAAACGATGTAGAAGACAGGCCTGGGGAGTTCATAGTACCAAGAATTTCATTTAGGTGGGATGGCCCATTTCCCGTTGTCATGCTTCCCCACAAGCACGTACATTTATGTCAAATTTAAAATCATAATTTATAGGAGTTTGCAAGGCACTAGAAGGGAATAATTGAATAAACGAAAGGCCCATGGGCCACCATGCTCACTGAACAACAGTTTGTTGTATCATTCTATTTCATTTTTTAAAACATTTTCCCTATTTATTTTTATGTTAAACTTTGAAGCCCTCTAGGGACCCAAGTATTGGTTTGGGTCAAGTTTTTAACAATATAGAATATTCACTATATATAAACACTTTGGTGTAAATATTGGCATTTATGGTGCAGTGGTTCTTGAGAAGAAGATTTTTTAAGACACACATCCTATTTTCACTGTTTCACAATTATTTCATTTAAGTTTTTAAAAGGATTTCCCTTTGTTTTAACAATTAAGAATCCTCTTCCCATTAGGATGCTGTCTACCAAGTTTGGTTAAATTTTGCACTAAGTTGGCCTATCTGACACCTAAAATCTTAGCCCACTGTACGGACCCCTAGCGACCCAAAACTCATTATACTTTCTAAATTATGAAAGTACACTTTCTTAACAACATTTATAGAAAATTTCATCAATATCTGAGAATGGGCCATTCTCAGTTGGTTGTGGCTCAAGTCCTTTGGCCCAATGGTTCTAAAGAAGCAGTCAAATATTTGATAGGCTTACAGATGGACAGACAGGCAAACAGATGATGAACAACAGGTGATAAGAAAAGATTACTTGAACCTTCAGTTCAGGTGAGCTACAAAATCAAAGAAAGTACAACTCTTTGAAAAAAAAAAGAAATCTTTAAGATGTATGTTACCTCTCCCCATAAGAGGCAATATTAATAGGATTAAAACTATTATACAGCACAGATGATATTGAGACAACAAAGATTTGATCTTTAAACTTGTAACCTCCAATTGAAGGCGCAATCTATAGTATGGTAACTGTGTACCAAGTTTGTGAAGCAAGAGGCTTCAAAGACATTGGTATAATGATTATTGACCTTTTACATAAAAAATCATTTGTGTGGTGTCTACTCCTTGGTTACATGTTTACGAACCAAACATTATTTTATTTTATTGATTAATCAACACTTGGTTTTCAAAATCTCAAATCATAAACATACTCCTTTATTAAAATTAATATTGTGACCATTTATCTCTAAAAATGATAGTTTAAAAGCATGTGTAACAATATCATATATGGACAGCTTTTTGAAGTCTATGACTAAATGACCTAAATTGACAACAACAGTTGATCTTATATAAAATCATAGGGAATTATCACATAACATTTTATTGCAAAAGCACATAGACTTTTAGAAATACTATTTGTTAATTATTGTTTAGCTTTTCTTAATCTCCCCCGGGCCCTTTTAATAGGAATAGATTCATGAATTGAACCAACCTTAGTTCTTACAGTGTGGTATAGTTTATAAAGTACATGTATTTACAGTACCAATGTAAAAAAGATAAATAACAGATAATCATTAGAGGTGATATAGCAAAAACTGTGCTGTGTTACGGCAGACCTAAATTATATATCATTCTTATTGAGAGTAAGCAATATTTATCAATATTGGTATGGGACATAATGTTTTTAAGGATGGAGGTATGACCTTTCTTTTTTAAATTGTTCATATATGATATTCATAACTTTCTTAGAAAGTTAATTTAACAAACAATATTAACTCAAGTTTCAACATGATCAAATACATTATCATAATTCACTAAACCTGACTATTTTTCCAAATATTAAGTGGTCAAAATTAAGTTTAATATTTGAAATACTACTGTAATCAAATTTTATGAAAATAAGTTAGTCATATATACTTTGTGATTTGTACCTCTTATACCCAGTGTTTCATAAAGAGAACCCCTGACAATTATGAGTTGCCTATAGAAATCTGATATTGGATGGTTTTAATGATAACTAAACTTTTTTAAACACTTATAAACTCATATTTCATTAAAATCACTATTACCTAGAATATTTGATCAATTTCAAATGTAGATTATGATAGTAAAATATAAAATAAAACATGTTCAAAGATTCAGAGTCAAATGTATTTCTAAATTGGCCGTCCGAAACTCAAAAACCAAAAAGAAATGTGCTATATATGATATTTTGCTCATATTACATAGCTCACATAAACTTTACATTGCATGTTCATTATGTAATTAATGTTTTAAAACATTTTGTTCCACTAAAGAGTAGGTCATCATTCCTTTTACAAATTCAAGGAGACAGCACCCTATGAGTGGTACCTTTAAATTGCCATACTCATTGAAGATGAATATTTAATGAGCATTTATTTTTTATGCGAAATATGGTAAAGAATATAAAAAATTTTCTTATTCTGCATAATATGAAACTAAACATATTTTTGATTGCCGTAGATTTTAATCCTTTTTTCATCATACATTTTCTTATTAATTATTAATAACTGCATGTCATTGATCATCTGTTGTTGCATGTCATTGAGCATCTGTTGTTTCTCAGGGCCTAAAATTATGATATGATTTTCATTTTTACACAATCCAAACATAAATAATCATAATAATGAAAGATATTTACAAATTTATAAATAAGATTGTCAAATAAATCCTTTTCTAATATAATCAAAGCCTGTGTATACCTCCGTGATCCTGGAATGCGAGGACTTGTTTCAAACTTAAAATGTTTTTTACAACCATTGCATTGAACAGCAAATACACTGGCTAAACCAAGGTTTCTTGTCTCTGTCAACACAGTTATTGGTGATTTTCCAGTGGATGCAAGGGCAATGGCATGAACACATTGGCATGCATGCAATGTCACTTCATTAACATGGGTTTGTAAAGTGGCAAGATTTATTAAACGGTATCCTTCCGGACACACCTGTTTCACTTTCTTAATGGAAAGTCTAATAGTGTGATTGTCACTTAATATGGTAGAAATGTATTGCACTTTTCTACCAGTACCAATAGAATGTTTTTTCCACAGCTTCTGGATTTTGATTTTAATATTTTTGCCACTTGTCCGGCTTGTTTTTAATATGTAGCGTGGTCTTCCATGGTGTTTCTCTTTTCTACATTTCTGGAGTACACCTTTCCCTTTACCAAACACACGTGAGGTCTTCTTTTTGCTACACATGCTTATAACATGTGTACAGTAGACTACACTTTTCCCTTCCGGTATTCCATACATTTACTTTTGTGTAATTTTGATGATTAAAAAAATTCTATTTTAATAACATTCGTATGTGCACAAATTTCATACCCATATATAAACCTCACTATGAAAAAAAGATTAAATGACTAGCCTTAATGTGCAAAATGTTGTGGCCCAAAACACGGTCCTTAGCCAAGAGAGCATGTGGTGATCAGAGGAAATCTATACGATTCTTGGTATTATTATTTCTGATTTTTGCAAAACATATACTTAACGTTCAATTTACAAAATATGCAATAATGGAAAAAAGCAAATACCTTTTGCAGTCGCTCCAAGGCTCGAAATCTGCAAAGTTTACAACTGTTTACATCCATGTGATGAAAGATCAACCACTTTTCCTTTAACCGGAAGTGTTTTCTCTAGAAAACGTTATTTTCGTATCTTTAATTCCAACAAAATTAATTCTTAAAACAGAGTGTACATGGTTTAAATAAGAATGTAAAATTTATAATATGCATTTTAAACAAAAAAATTCTGTGTGTACGCACACCAGGCTTTGTTCATATAAGCGGATGAATTTTATCTACTTTCACTTTTGAAAAAACATGTGAGACGAGAAGACATGTTGTAAGTTTGAAGTGAAAATTTCAGCTATGTAACGCTAACATAACATGATCATTATCATATGCACTTTTTAAAAGCTTAAGGGAACCTCGATATGGGCAATTTGACACTCAGTATTTCGTTGATCACCCCTAAACCTAGTCATAACCGAAGTGTATTTTTTGTCAAAAATGGCGGTTAATTTTTGAAGGGTGGGTGGTTTATTTTTAACTATATCTTTCCCATGAGACCTTTTGCACTAAAAAGAAACCCTACTTGCCCTCAAATAAGGTCTATTGTAAATAATGACATATATAAAATTCGATTTTTTAACGAGAGAAAACTTCTTTATTTTTTCTAAATTTCTTGTTAAAATTCTTCACAAATGTGTGTTTTTTTAGTATCTAACGACAAGTCATGCATTAGTAACAACACACGTAGCAAAATCAGGGTTTATTCAAATGATATTAATAGTTTTACATTCCTGTGCAGGGTCTTTTATTAATAAAACCTAAACATGTCAATTACATGATTTTCATGTTTGACAAAACCTTAAAGCCAACTTTAAGGCACCTTTGATTATCTTTAACTGGCATTTAAGCTCTCTTTAAGTTGTCGTTACACTACCTATATGTTCCCTTTAAGTCAACTTTGATCAAGCTGAACAGTTTCATATTAAATACATTTAATTTAATGCGCATTTTTTTTCTATTGGTGGGGGTGTGGGTCTGAGGGTAAAAATGGTTTGCTTTGGCTTTTAGAGATGGGGGTGAACAGTTTCATGTTAAATACGTTAAATTAAATGCAAGAACGTTTTGTAGGGGTGGTAATTATAAGAGGTTGTCAGAGGGAAAATTACGTTTCCACGGGAGGAGGGGGGATTTTAAGCGGTTTTAATTGTCAACACAAAACCTAGTATCTATATATACCCCCGTTTTCTTCGTAAACACTTTGTCGCTCTATTAATTAAATGCTGATCGCCGTTATCAACGCCGCTCCAACGAACACAGATCGCCGTTATAAAATATCATTCCGGTCAATTTTTTTTTCAAAAATATAGTAGTGGCGAGCGCCGCCACTGCCTCTCTAGATCTGTGCGTGAATTATAAAGTATGTATGTTTCCTATTATTAACCTATCAATGAAAGCTTCTCTTTGTTTCTCTAGACATGATGTGTCCAAGTAGCGCAGTGGACAATGCACTCGCTTTTCACCTCTGCGACCCGAGTTCGATCCCCGTGATCGACAGTGGTTGTATGTGACAGGGTATGGTGGTCGCCCGCTTGGACACGTGGGTTTTCTCCGGGCACTCCGGCTTCCTCCAACAGCAATGACCCCCTAGCGCTAACATCCGTGCTAACAAGAGATATTAATATAAGTTATAGAACTTGTTTATCAATCGTTGTAAAATAAATAAAGTTCAGTTCAGTTCTAGACATGATTTTATTCGTTTGTGTATATCTAATAAAAATCTATTGTTCATGTTCGTTCAGATTGAGAAAAAACTGTGGAACTAACACAGAATACAAAAGATATACACAACAAGGGGTTCCTTATGTGTTAAAAAAATTTTATTCATGGATACGATAGGATGTTTCATTCATTCTCAAAATAATCATTTTCTGACTCTGAGTTTTAAAATAATTTTATAATTTATAAGTCAAAGACATGTAACAGTAAAATACAGAGACTAAGTAATGTACAGTTTATAATAAATTAGGATTTAATTAATATGTCTTCTTATACATGTATACGATAAGATAAGTCCATTAAAATTGATTTCTTTAGTTTATTCTCATTGTATAAATTTCTTCACCCGGGGTCCTAAATCCTTAGTTGATTTCATAATCTATATAGACATGAAAGAATAAATTACAGAAAATAATTAATATACAGTTTATTACAAATGGTGGTATAATTTAGTGGTAATTTAGTATGTCACATTAGGGGTGTATCATATGTGCACATCATGTGCACCAGCCACATGAGTAAATACGTCACCGGTAATTGATGATATTGTTTGTAAAAAAAAATAATAGTTTAAAACTCTTTTATTACCCGATCATTGCATATACATGTAGATATCAATGCATTTTTTTAAACTTCAGTTTCATCTTCTTCCTCCTAGAATCGTAATATTTTTAATGAAGGCAAAGTACCATAATTCATTCTAAATACATGCATGTAATTATGTATTAATTGTTACAAACTGAATGGAAACGTAAATTATGTACATGTAATACATGTTAAATTTCATGAATAAATTTAATAGTCGTTTTATATTCATGACATGAGATGTATCATTCTTGTAGTTTAAGTACATTGTCATAAAGTTAATTAAGGTGGGATAACACATCATCACAAATTGGCTGACCTCTGATCGAAACGAAATTTCGTTTTATTAAAAAGCATAAATCGACGACAACATGTAACATACTCTAAAGCCGAGTTGATAAAGTGTCGGGCTTGTGATCCGTACATCCCGAGTTCGAATCCCGAAGCAGCTTTTGTTGTTACTTACTTAATTGAATTTTTTATATATTAATTTTTCCCCAAAAATGACAATTTTTCGCTAATTTGACATGTGTACAGTTTATTTATCATTATATCTTTCATAATAAAAAAAAACGCTGTTAATTTGAGTGACTTATTCACCCTTATACATAATGTTGGTGAAGTAAGATCAATATTGATAAAAGACTGCTATGATCTGCAAAAAATGGTTTAAAAGTTTGGACATTAACGACCTATAAGTTGTCATTGAAGGTGGACTAAAGGTTGCTTAAAGATTGTCTTCAAGCTGCTTTTAAGCACCTTTAAGCCATCTTTACGCTTTCTTTAAGCGACCTTTAAGCCACCTATAAGCAGCATATATAGCTTAAAGGTGGCTTAAAGATTGTCCTTAATCTACATTTAAACATCTTTAAGCTACCTTTAAGGAGAACTTCAAAGATAGTCATTCATCCTGTGAAAATTTAGAATAAACTAATTATCTGACAAATCTTAAAATGTCAAACTAAATTTCCTTAAATATTTACGTACAAAATGTACATAGTAATTATGAGTTAATACAATTGCAAGTTTTACATTCATTTAATAACGAATTTCATTTCCAATCCTTTATAGACTAAGATGTTTAATTTAAATCAAGTTTTTTTCCTTAATATTGTTATCATTATTATCATTTCGTTGACAGCACCTAATCTCGGGTAATTTATACCCATTGTAGGACATTGCATGTCCCGCATTTATAGTATCACATGGCGTTTTTGAATAGAAATTTAACACATTGCAATTGAATACGTTTAATGATCGTTACTGTTAAATATTCATAGCTGGAAGTTATTGTCTTCAATGTTTTGCTTGCGTCAGCGCAAAAAACATACTTACTCGTATCTCTTTGCATAAAATACAAATTGTGTATTAAGTCTTTTACTTGGAACGACGATATGTTTAAAAATTTAAGCAAATTATATCATTTTTATAAAGAATTCAGCTGAACACAATAACATTGAAAAAAAAAAATGGGTACCGTTAAATAAATTTGATTTTCCCGAAATATTTTTACAGTTTCTTTAAAAAAATACATGTTAGAATTTAAATCGTGATGCTGCAGAGTGTGACGTGTTAACACAGATGACGGATTACATATGGTGATTTAACACAATGTAAAAAGACGGGTGAATTTTGACACCAATAATTGATGTAGTTCGACAAGAAAAACATTATTATATATCAATTTAATAAAATAACTGAGCATGTCTCACCAGTACATCAAAGTCACCATTACTTTATTGTATGTTAATCAAGTTATAAAGACAGAAAGCTTCTTCTAAAATCTAAAGCGTTTTGCGAAATGCTACAAAGTAAACTATGGCGTGCATGGAGTGACACAACAATATAGGTTTATATAAAGCTTGCTTGAGCGTTGCAAATCATAGGAAAGTTATGATGATGAACATTCAGCTATTAAACATGCAAGTAATATCTCATCTATTGATATCCTGATTGCTTTAAACAGATTGATTTTCCGCAACTATTTGAATTGTTTTATGCGAGTGACAGTTGATTTATAGGTTTAAAAATATCTACAATTCTTGATTTTCATTTTCATGTTTATTTTTCAAAAATATTACAACGTTTATTTGGCAAGCATAGAAAGATATGTTTAAAAATCTTTTCAAGAAATACAATTCTACGCATAGTTTTTTAACTATCTAAGGATCCTCATATGAAGGTCACTTTGCCCTCCTTTCACTTTTTAATTATTTAAAGTCCATTTCATACTTTCGTTATCTAATACGTTGAGGCCTAGAATAATACGATTGGTCAGTTGATGCATTTTAGATCTTATGATATGATGTCCAAAAATGAAGGCTCCTTTTTTGTAATGTTTAACGTTTCGTCAAATATTGGAATATATGAGATTTTTACAATATTTTTAAAGAGTTTCGTAATTAAACATTTCCAAATAGAATGATACAAGAGCTATTGTTCAGGTAAGCGATGTGGGCTCCTTGTCTATTGATTTTAATCACTCCTCACTTGCGCTAATCTAGAGAGGGGGGTTCGACTGCAGAAATCGAACGATAATCCCTGTAAATAGTTGTTTAGAATGTACAAGCACAGGTTGATCGAGTTTGATGAAAAGAATTTGGAAAAAAAAAATATTTAAGTGTTGCCAAAACCATGCCTACTCTACTGTGCTGCTCTCGATACGGAATAATATGTTCCGTCCGTTTTGTTTTTTTTGTTTTATCGGTAATGGCAGCCATGTGCTTGGCCTGCTGTT
>WFKH01003881.1:68884055-68951026 GCA_016163765.1 Magallana hongkongensis
CACTGAGAACCAAGATGTATGCCACGTCATGTATTTACATTCACATGTGGTTGCGTGGCTTTGAAGCGGAATGGAAACTCAATATTTTTGTGTTGGCCCTACGCTTAATTATATTTTTCTCTGTTTAATTGTATTTTTTACCGGTATTTTGGGAATGTTGGGAATATTGAATATATTCAAAACTAACATATGATTTTGAAGAATTTCTTTCTTGGAAAGAGAACAATGAGTATAAGTTGTATTTCCACTTGCGGAATTAAATCCAAGCTCTTCTAAAATACAATTTATATAATGAGCCTTACAAACAATTACAATGTTGTTTCCTGCTTTGTCAGCAGGGACCAGTACAAACTGATCGTGTAGTAAATCTAGTTCTTTTTTTACTTCTAAATTATCAAATATAGAATGATAGATGATTTTCATACTGTGCTTTAATTGCTTAATACGATATTTTAACATGCATCGAACACTTTTAGTCCATTTTGACAATGTGTCAAGGTCTTCTCTTTCATGTTTGGTCCATCGTCTGGTGTATTCCTCTACAGAATTCATAATCTGTTTGAAATTAGAATGCCAGTTGAAAGATCGGGGTTCCCTAAATTTTGGACCTTAAAAAAAAGTGATTTGAGGTCATCATTGTTCACAATATTTACGTCACCAGTAATGACATGTCCAGCAGGACTATAATTGAAAGGTGAAGAAGAACAAGAACATGTTGGAGGACTACCTTTCAGATGCTCGATGTCGAGACATTCTAGTGTTTTTTGTAATTAAAAGTTTGGAAGCAATGGTCCATGTATAATTGTGAGAAGTGCAAGGAGCCGTCTTCAACTTTAAATATTGTGGAATACAAGACTGAACCTTTTGTGATTACGGATATAAGAAATACAAGAACAATAATATGAAGAATAAAAAACATCAGGAATACAAGAGGCATTTTGCCTAAAAGATGGAAAGACCTTATTATTATAGAACACTTTAATGGTTTATTTATCTTCCGTTTCTAATTTTGTTCTTCTTACTCGATCAACCTGAGCGTGTACAGGATAAAATCCAGAATTATCATAAATATAACGAAGCTTACCAAACCCAACACCATCGAAATTAAAATACGAATGGTAGATTTTAGTCATAGTCTTTCAGTTTTAACGAGTAAAACGATCAAATTCAGGATTAACTAGTTAAGGTGAATTTATATGAATTAAAACAAATCTCTTTGTGTCTTGTAGCAACTCTTCAATGCGTTCTGATTTTACCAGCTCCTCTGATGAACATTATATTTGCCTCATTCCTAAAGTTTCCGTACTCGGTTCTACTGAGTGGACTTGGTACGCTTCTCTCTATCGTTGCCTGGGTGATTTGTGTTATCGTCTACAACAATGAGTGTAAGCGGGAATCTGAGAACCAACGTCATAGAATGGAGCATACAGAACCACTTCCTCTCGCAGAGTTGCCGTTCTAACAGATGAATGAAATAGACAAGAATAACTAGTAAACACAAACTGAAATTCATCATTTCATATTGTTAACGATGCCGAGGTCGTTTTGGGGGCAAACATTGATAATTTTCCCAGTAGTTATCAATGAAGTTGATGACGTCAAAAGAGAATGCCACTTTGATGTGTTTTACTGACAAAAGTAAATATTTCACCAAGCTGTTAACACTGTTTAAGTGAATTTGTCAATGACTATGCACTAAAGATAAGTCGACTTGCAATTGTAATAATATTACATTATATATATCGTATATTATTTTTGAGCAACAACATGTATGATGTATATAAAACCACTATATAATCTTAGGTACTTATATGGAAAATCCTTTGGCGAATTGCATACTGGAAATACGTAACAATTAACATCATCTAGCTTTTAACACCAGACATTTCGTAAATATAGTTAATGTAACTTTTTCTTAATAGAAAAAATCATTCCGTAAATTTATCAGTACATTTAAATTTACTTCGATAGTCTGGTAATTCGGATAATTTCTTATAATCAACTATTAGTAATTATATCTGTTGTATATAGCAATCTATCATATCTCAAAGAACTCTGTTTTATAAATGCTATATTCAACTAGATCTCGTTACGAGTAACGAGTAGGTCTTCCGTCCGATTTGTTTTATATGACACGATGAAATATCGATACTCTCTGTCAAATCTGAGATCTTGCTGAAACTAGGTTTTTTGTCTCGAGACTGGAAACGGGCGAACGAAAGTGATTAATGAAAATAAAAGCTGGTATTTCTTGTACATTTGCCTAGTGTACATCACTGTTTATCAGGCTAGATGAAACACCCAAGAAAGTCTGTTAAACTGGTTAAAACATGAATTGTTTGAGCCCTTTCGGTGAGTACCGGAAGTGACGGTTGACAAATAAACCTGTTAAACACATCTTGAGTCAATTGTCTATCATTCATAAAAGTTTCGTGTCTCAACCAATTACAGTGACTAAAACCTCGCGGGCATCAAATTTTTAAAAAGGATAGCTAACTAAGATATTTGATATATCTCACAGGAAGTAGAATATGTTTGCTTATTTAACATTGTATACTAAACATATAAAAGATTTTATACTGATATATTCATTCCATGTAAAATAAAAAAAAAATAAGGAAAACAAATTTTTTAAGTGCTTCCGGTGACGACCGGAAGTGACGACAAATCAAACAAAATAATGTAAACACAGATACATGCTTAAGGCTATCATCCCACAAAGTTTGGTTGTTCAAGTCGTCACCGTTTTAAAGATCTCATGGAGTCAATGTTTTTGTCTCTTGACAGGAAATAGAAAAACGGAAATGCTCAGTGAAAATAAAAGTTAGTATTTCTTGAACATTAGACAACTGTTCTTTACTGTTTATCAATTTTACTAAAATTGTCAAAGAAAAACAGTTGAACTTTCAAACAACTTGATTTGTTTGAACCCTTCCGGTGAGTACCGGAAGTGACGGTTGACAAAATAAAAGCGGTTTAACGCATTTTCTATCAAATATCTATCATCCATGTAAGTTTCGTGTGTTGATCACTTGCACTTTCTGAGATTTCGTGGGTAAAATCTTTGTTTCAAAAAGGTTATCTGAGATATTTGAGATATCTCACCGGAAGTAGATTTTTTTTTGTTTATTTAACATCGGATAGATGAAATATGTAAAAAATATTACTTACATTTCAATTCTATATGAAATTATTTAAATGCAAAAAAAAAAGATAATTTTTGAAGTGCTTTCGGTGACGACCGGAAGTTATGACGAACAAAACAAAATAGTTTAAAGACATCTACAACTATAGGTCTATAATCCTATATAGTCTGGATGCTCAAGTCCTAATCATTTTTGAGATCTTGATGTCACAAGCTTTTTGTCGCGGGACAGGAAACTGACGACAGGAAATGAATTTTGGAAAAAAATGAAAAAAATTCCTCAAGATATAATTTTTTTCCATCATTTCTGCAAATTTTTAAAAAATCTATCGAGCCATCTCTGAAAAATCTTGTGTACAAAAAAAGGGGAAAACAATTCAAAAATTCGTACACAATTTTCGAGCCATAGCAAGCTCTAAAGAATGGCGCTTAGGGCGTGAAACAAAAACAATAGGCACAACTTCAGACCATGGTCTACCTATCCTGAAAATTTCATATTCATATCTCTGATAGTTTTTGAGATCAAGTGTGCACAAAATGAGTCGAAAAAACTTACAAAATCAGCGATAAATCGGTACCGGAAGTGACGACGGCAAAAATATTAAAAACAAAATAAATTCAGATCACTTCCAATCACCTGTGAAAAAATGGTTCAAATCGGTTGGATAGTTTCCGAGAAATCGCGTGCACAAAATTTGTGGAAAAAAAAAATAATAATAATAAGAAACAGTACGAAAACTATAAGGTCTTCCGTTGGAAACGGAAGACCTTAATTATCTAAGGCTTTTTTCATAGATGCCATGTCAATTTTATATGAACATTAACAAATTAAGTTCCTTTTGTATGGTTTATTAGGTTTGTTAATATGTATATACTTTTTCTCAAGAATAATATTAACTGGCATGATTGATAATAATTTAATGAAATGAAGCCTGAGTACAACTGTTTTATGTTTCAGAGAGAAATCCTATTTATCTATCTATTAAAAAAGTGTTGTATGATCTTGACCAATTTAAGACTATATTTATCACCTTAAAAAAGAAGAAAAGTGCTTTGTATTAAGATATAAAAATACTCAAATTTTAAAGCTAAACTTTTGTATTTTTTTATCAAATGATAGTTTATTGCATAACAGATCATATCTTAAGATTTAAGGTAAATCCGGATGGTTAGTTTGTTGACCACCCAACCTTCTTAATTATATAGTTTGGTAGAATATCAAAATCAGAATATTGAACAGGCAGTCAAAATAATTTGAATTTAATGAAATTTTAACAAATAAATCTGGTGATGAGTTGCTCTAATAAAATGTACCTTATACATGTTAACGTAACTGTGTCGTTTCTAAGCGAACAAATACCAGAATTTACCAAATACCAAATTAACACATTATTATATATTTTATAAATAGAAAAGCCAGTTTCATCAAAAGAAAATTTCTGGAACTATATTTTTTAGCTGCGGAAGCGAACTAGATAACATGTTTTATTGCTGTTCCATTTAATATCCATATCCCTTAAAAGAAGCAAATATTTAAGCATTGAATCATTATTTTTTGACACAGTCTCATAACTGCAGCGGTGTGTGCATACAAATTAAGTAACACACGTTAGTTAAGAATAATGATTTAACGCTTATATTTACATATGTTTAACTTCCTGCGTTGTCTGCAAATGTGATTTATACCTTAAAATTCCAATTGTATCCTAAGGGTAAGATCATTTTAATGGAAGAGCCACAGTAAGAGCTACAAGCGTGAACTTTGATTTTTGCGTGTGACTTTGCAGTATACAGCTTTCAACGTTTGTGACGTCATAAAAAACTCGTCATTTTAACCTTTGAGCACCCTGTGTGTTACAGTGTTATAACTGCCGTAGCTTTCAACACACTTTACAAGCAATAATAATGTGTAATGTAAATATAATGGCTTTAAAGGGACAATACACAAATATTTCATACAAATAAATATAAGAATAAGCATTGAATGCTTATTTTTGGATATCATCGGTCCTATAACGCACCAGGCCGTGCAGACAAATAATCATACCGCGCTATCGCGGGTATTCAATTTGTCTGCACCGCTTGGTGTGTTATAAGACCGACGACATCCAAAAAGAGCATTCAATGCTTAATTACAAACACACAGTTTTATTTTGATTTTAACGTGACGTAAGTTCAATATCAAAGGAAAATTTGACAGCTTCTTTCTTAAAGACAGCATATGGTGTTTTTGAGAAGACTTTATCATCACAGCAAACACAACTGAAATCAAAATCCACTGATATTCCCAAAAAATTGACTGACATTGTCTGAAATCCACTGTACAATCACTGTACTCTACTGTAAATTCACTGTACACCCACTGTACAGAGCTACTGTACCACACTGTATCCCACTGTACAGAGCCACTGTACTCCACTGTACTCCACTGGACAGCACAGTACCTACCCACTGACCAGCACTGTATTTGGCAGTGACAAAAATAAAGGTGGGACAACTTGTAAAAACAGTAGTACCGTGGACTATGTCCTAGCTACTACGAATGTATTTAAAATTTTACAAGACTTTGATGTTATTGATTTTTGCAATTTTTATTCAGATGTACACAATCCCATATCGTTTTCTTTTTCATATTGTAACAAGGAACCCACCCATAGCTACACAGGTGAAAATCACTCAGGTGTAAAATTATGGTGTCCAGGTAAATCAGACGACTTTTGTAACAATATCGATAGATTAGCTGTGGACGCTATTCAATTAGACTTGGAAGAAATGTCTGTCTGTGTTAATAATGTATGCAAAACAAGTGTTACTACTATAACTACAAAAATTTGTAATATTTTTCACAAAGCAGCAAGCGATACATTCGGTAATTACACTATGGGGTACGAAAAATTTTCCGAGAAAAAGTCCAGTAAGAAACCATGGTTCAACAAAGAATGTAGAAATGCAAGGAAAAAGTTTCATTTGGCAAAGAAAAATCATAATAAATGCAAGTCTGAGGAAAATTTAAATTATCTTAAGTCTCAAAGCAAAAACTATAAGCGGGTTATGGATGAATGTGTAAAACAACACAGGAAAAGCATTACCGAAAAAATTAAGAATGTGCGTACCACTAATACCAAAGAATATTGGAAAATTTTAAATTCAACATGTAAAGACAAAAAATGTGCTGTTGATGTTAATGATTATTTTAGTTTTATAAAGGGTATCGCTGAAACTGAAGATGAGTCACTTGCTGTAGAAAATGATGAGTACTTTTTAAATGTCGCTCATGAAAATGTTGATGATTTTCTTAATTATGAAATAGATGACGGCGAAATATTGACTGCAGTTAAAAATTTAAAAAACAATAAAGCAGCAGGTTTTGACAGAGTGTTGAACGAACATATTTGTTCTACCATTAATGTTTTTTTGCCAGTATACAAAAAATTATTTAATGTTATTTTTGATAGTGGTATCGTTCCAGACGAGTGGTTAATTGGAATTGTAAAGCCTATTTATTAAAACAAGGGGGATCCTACGAAACCTGAAAATTATCGCCCTATAACATTATTAAGCTGCCTTGGTAAACTTTTTACATCTATTTTAAGTACACGGCTGGAGGCATATGCAAATGAGATTAATATAATAAGTGAAAGCCAAACTGGTTTCCGAAAAGGCTATTCTACCCTAGATCATGTATTAACTCTACAGTTTTTATCAGAAACCCTTATGAAACAGAAAAAGAAATTATTTTGTGCTTTTATTGATTTCAAGCAAGCATTTGACACTATATGGAGAAGTGGTTTATGGTACAAAATGTCAAAAAGTGGTATCACTGGAAAATGTTTTGTTTATATTAAAAATATGTATCAGGGTATTAAATCTCTTATTAGTATGGATGGCATCACATCTGATTTTATAAGCTGCAATGTTGGAGTTCGCCAGGGCGAAAATTTATCACCATTTTTGTTTTCATTATATATCAGTGATCTGGAAAATTTCTTATTAGATAAAAGCATTGTTGGTCTTAAGAGTATTTCTGATGCTATAGAAAACGAATTATTTCTGTATATGAAGCTTTTTATCCTTTTTTATGCTGATGATACTGTAATTATGGCTGAGACTGCCGAAGATCTCCAAAATGCACTGAATGAATTTTATCTATATTGTAATCAATGGAAGTTACAAGTCAATACTGACAAAACAAAAATTTTGATTTTTTCAAAAGGCCCTTTGCCAAAACATGTGTTTTATTACAATAAGGTTGCAATAGAAAATGTGAAAGATTTTAAATACCTGGGTATTATTTTTTCAAGAGCAGGATCATTTGCTAAAGCTAAAAAACATCTGTGTGAACAGGCACAGAAAGCAATGTACAGTGTTATTAGAAAAATAAGACAATTCAATTTACCAGTCGATTGTCAGTTTGACTTATTTGACAAAATTGTAATTCCAGTATTATTGTATGGGTGTGAAATCTGGGGTTACGAAAATATAGAAGTTATAGAACGTGTACATTTGAAATTCTTAAAATATGTTTTTAATTTAAAAAGTAGTACACCATCTTACATGGTTTACGGGGAGACAGGCCGTTTCCCTTTATATATAAATGTATATATCAGAATGATTTCCTTCTGGTCGAAATTATTTACAAACCCTGAAAGCAAGATTGTATCTGTTTTATATAAGTTTTTGGTCTTGCAATATCAAATGAGAAATATGTCAAACTCCTGGATTGCATGTGTTAAAAATATTTTAGATATGTGTGGTTTTTCAAATGTCTGGTCTGAACAAAATGCTGTAAATGTAAAGTGGTTATCTGCAATTGTAAAACAAAGGTTACAAGACCAATATATCCAAAAATGGTATAGTGAAATTCATAACTCGTCAAAAGGGCAAATATACAAGATTTTTAAGAAACATTTTAGTTATGAAAATTACATTAATTTATTGCCACATAAGCTCAGAAAGATTTTCATGAAATTTAGAACAGCAAACCACCATCTCCCAGTGGAGACTGGGAGATGGTCCAATATTCCTTTAAACCAAAGAGTGTGTAAACTGTGTAATACTGGTCAAATTGCTGACGAATTCCATTATATTCTTGAATGTAAAGAGTTGTTGACGTTCAGGCATAAATATCTTGAGGATAAATACTGTTCAGCACCAAACACTATAAATTTCTGTGAGCTTATGTCTTGTAATAATGTTACAAAACTGAAAAAAACATGTTATTTCATTATAAAAATTTACAGTCTAATATAATAGTCTGTCCTCCACAATTCTACCTTTTCCTATTTTTATTGTATATATTATATATTTATGCTTATTTACTATTTATTTACTACCTATCTATTCACTTATAAAATGTACCTCTGACTTGTATGTATGTAATGTATAATTATACTGAATGACCTCATGTACCATTTCATGGTTTGAGTGAATAAACAGAATTGAATCTCACTGTACACCACTGTACGGGGCACTGACCAGCACTGTACCCCACTGTACACCACTGTACAGGGTACTGACAAACACTGTACACCACTGTTACCCACTGTACCTATGTTTTTATAAGTTATTATGTTTAAACAATGAATTGAATATTTACTTTATTTGACACCAAAATCTGGATTTGTTTTGATTCTTTCCTATTGCTTACAAGAGAGAAAATGGGCTTCTATTTCTTTAAGTTTATATATAATTACATGCGCGGTCAGAAATTTTTGCAAAGAAAGGGCAGGGATATCATTGTTTTCTGGGGGAGGTAAGACATATTTTGGATAGTTGTACTGTGTAAGTTTAAAAAAGTTAAATCATCCTCTGACCCCCCCCCCCCCAACCCCCACCCCCATCCTCCGATCCGCGCATGTATTAAAAACTCAGAATCCAATTATCATACAAAATATAGCAACTTATTCAATTAAAAGGGGAAAATATTTATATATATTTCAATATCAATGTTTTAGCAACTAAATATTTAGTTGGTTTTTTTTTTACAATGAATTTAATTTAATCAATATTGTTAATTAAATATTAGTATATATGCAGAGACATAAATAACATTTAATATGATTATTTATGTCTCTGTATACATGTTACATTAAAGTTTTAAAATTCAGAGAATTTAAAACTATGTATTACAATTTATAGATAGTTTTAAATTCTCTGAATTTTAAAACTTTAATGTAACATATATGTGGAGGAGGGACAATTTTTTCAACAATAAAAAAAATCCACCATATTGCTCAACATACTGATTTTTTTTCAAAAGAGAGAAGATAACTGGTCTGGACTTTAAAATGTCTTTGAAGTTTTACTTCACAGGAAGATCAGCGAGGCAGTATCTGTGTATAGTATACATACTTTCAGTAGATCAAAAGGTGTGAATGTCGCAATATTCAACCTTGTAAATTGTCAGTCTGACACCTTGTTCAAGATATTATGTAATTCCCTTATAGAGGTATTTGTGGTCTTTAGATTATTAAATCCAGTTGAAATATATTTTTTTAAAAACATAACATATATGAATAAACGAAATAATCTTTATATTCATCATTTTAGATGCGGTTTTTTTTCTAGTATTTAAATCAAGTCGGATATTAAACATGTTAAATATTTATAAATCCTCACCCCCACCCCCACCCCACCCCACCAGTCGCTGATATCAAAATGAATTAAAAATGAAATGTGGTGATAGCGAACAGTGTTCACATAATATTTCACTCTATTACAGTACTTTTAAGTATATACTTTTGAATTTGAACACTTTTCATTATCACCACATGTCATACATCTACATGTATCTTCTCTTGCACAGCTAAGAATGTTGCCATGATATAGTTACATAGTTTAAATAAGAAAAAATATATCCCTCTCTCTCTCTGTCTCTCTCTCTCTCTCTCTCTCTCTCTCTCTCTCTCTCTCTCTCTCTAACCATGCTAACGTACGAATATTTTAGTATTTGAATAAAGTACTTCCGGTAACATGCAGTAATGTTGACAGCGGCTAAATGTACATCTTGGCATAAAAAAAAATTATGTATTTTTTTCTAGTTACGGGATAATGTCCATGGCTTCATTTAATGATTGTCTTTAAATTCTTAATGATTAAAAGTCAATGCTAAAAAGTATTAATTTTATATCGACGGTGAACTGTATCCTTCTTTGTGTATGTCAGCAGATAAAAATATTTTGTCTGTCTGGGAACAGCGAAAAACTCGGAACTAACAGAAAAGGCTCAGACTATACACACGACCGGGTGACTGCGTCAAGGTGTGAAAACTGACCACCTGTGTATATGTGTTGGAGCCTAGGAATAAACAGATGTAAACAAAGGGGAACACAACGTTATAACAAAAAGTCTGAATTTTCACTTTTGATTAAAAAAATCATTACGGTAGGGTGCATTGGGATCATAATTATTTAAAATCTGTCTTAAAAGATTATTATTATTTACTTACATGTAGGACTACTTGTATGTAATGTTTGCACAAAAGCGGGATTTATTATATCTATTTAATAGTGATTACATATCGAGGTCAAAATTTAAAAAAAATGCATTAATTTTATTAATCGATTGCTTAACATGAAAAGTTTCGACATAACACAGAACTGCAAAGGGTATCAAGTGGATTCGGGTAAAGGGTTACTATCCATACTACATTTTATTTTTCGACTTAAAGTTTGCAGATTTTTTATCAATTTCTTAACCCAATCGATTTCTGATTAATCTCTCTCTCTCTCTCTCTCTCTCTCTCTCTCTCTCTCTACCTTTCTCTCTCTCTCTCTCATGAATTTTCTAGTGCTAAAACTTGAGGTCCCGAGTCAGAAAGGTATAAGCACGTTAAAATCACCTTACGGCATCACAACCGCCAGTTCCAACATAGATTTTATTGTAAACTTTTCTACGACTACAAATGACACCAATACAATATAATCCTGTAATCTCTCTCTCTCTCTCTCTCTCTCTCTCTCTCTCTCTCTCTCTCTCTCATTATACAAAAATAGTGTGTAGCGTAGGGCATTTTATATATCTTATTTCTAAAACATTTGAAAGTAAATCATATTTTAAGAAAACTGTACAGTACGCATATTACAACATGTTACAACCTTCCTTGATTTAAATCCTTCCTTTTATTTCTTGCTGAAATTAATGATACAGTTTACCGCTTAATATGTCACTGATTATGTTTAAAATTTATAATGTATTCTGCAGTAGGTGTTATTTTGTAAAATTAAAACCCGACATTTGCAATGTATTTTTAAATATTTTAATCAAAAGAAATCAATTAACATATGAGGTAGAAACTGGCACGCTATCTTCAAAATGTACCTGTGTAGTCAAGCGGGCAGTCATACTTGGACATGTGTACACAAAAACAAGCATGAATATATTTTGTGGATTCTGTGCTTAATTGACTGTTAAAACACAGCTCATGAGACACAGAGAATTAACAACCCGATCATTTAAACGAGGGCTTGTCATATATTCAATAAGAAATGATTTTGTTTCCTTGGGGGGGGGGGGGGGGGGGGGGGGTATTTTCCAATGACTGACAGAATAAACATAATGACATGCACCTTTTTAATAATCAGATTCAAACATGTAAAATTCAGAACGTTCACCTTATAGCTAGGGAAATTAGACGTTAATAAATAAAACATATTAAATAAATTTAATGACCTGTTGCATTCTTCTGTCAAGTTATCTGTATACATAATGTTAATGCTATATACAGCATAATAAAATAAATATCGAAGAAAAAAATATACTGAAGATTTAAAAATCGGATTTTTTTTCTGAATTTAACAGTGGGGTACAGTGGAAGTCAGTGAAATGTACAGTGAGGTACAGTCAATGTACAGTGGATGTCTGACAATGTCAGTCAATTTTTGGGAATATCAGTGGATTTTGAATTCAAAGTATATCCAATTTTTCATCTCATTCCCGTAAAAAATCCTCAGGCATTAGAAAACAGATACATGTAACTTGCACTGAAATCTTTTAAACACCATTGCAAAACCCATAAAGAGAAGTTGTGTGATTTGTTTACATATTAAAAGCGCGGGTCTTCATCTGTACATAAATCTAACATGCTACATATTCCAAGGTCGGTTAGCGTGTTTAGAAGAACGCCTGAGGCAAGTACTTTGACGTCAGTAGAACATTGTTTGAAGAATGTAATGACATACAGCATCTTCCCAGAGGTTGTTTAAAGTTGCAGAGTAAATTGTAAGTTTTGTGTGTGTGGCATTTTAGCATCTCTTAGGCATGTTGACCCCAATTTCCCCATATAGCCATAGATCTGCAGCTACTTTTAGAAATAAATCCCAACTATTGTTTCGTACACATTTTTTTTTATTTAGTGAAAGAAGAGTCTACAAAAAAGGAAACTTTCTACTCGTAACGCGCCTTGAAAATCAAATTCAAATTACGAGTTGTTCCCAACATGATGAACAGTTTCACATTTACATTCACATTTACAAAAAGAAAACAATATCTTATCTAAAATAAAAAGGTCAGCTTTATCGTCTAATTTTTCTGAATTTTGACCTCTAATATTAGCTTCTGGAGAATTAAAATCCATGTTCAAGAGGATTTAACTGGAGAATTCCTGCTTTCTGTCTGGAAGAAAATGCATAGTAACTACAAAGTCTGAAGATCTGAAAACAAAGCACTGACATCGCAAATAACTGTCCTCTAGGGCAAAGCATCCTTAAGCATTGAATCATTATTTTTTGAAAGATAGAGTCTCATAACTGCAGCGGTGTGTGCATACAAATTGAGTAACGCACGTAAGCGCGTTATGAAAATTTGTATGCACACACCGCTGCAAGTATGAGACTATTTCTTTCAAAAAATAATGATTTAATGCTTATATTTATTTATATTTTTTTTAACTTCTTTTCTGTCTGCAAATGTGATTTATACCTTAAAAATCCTATTTTATCCTAAAGGTAAGTTCATATAAATGGAAGAGCCACTGTAACAAGCGTGAACGTTAATTTTTCTCTTGTGACGTTGCATTTTACAGCGTTTAACGTTTGTGACATCATTATAAACCTCGGCATTTTGACCTTTCAGTACCCTGTGTGTGTTACATTGTTATAAATGCAGTAGTTTTTCACACACTTTACATACACAAAATATGTGGAATGTAAATATTTTCTGACAGCCAAAAGTAACGATTAGATGTTCTAAAAACATTTTTGCAATTTGTTCTGCATTTTGTTTTGTAATAGGCACTAACTCTATCCATTTGGAAAACTGATTTACTATGACCAAAACATATATGTTTCCAGATTTGCTAGGAGGAAATGGACTTAAGATGTCCAGATGTAGCAGTTTTGGTAGGTGTTTCGTTTACGTTGCATACCGAACAAGATTTTACGTAGTCATAACACTCCAGTCATATTGGGCCAGTAAGCAGTCGATTTTAAATTTGCTAATGTTTTTTCGATGCCTAATTGACCGGCAGATTTAACATCATGACAAAGATTGAGTACTTGTTGTCTAAAAGTTGTTGAAACTACAATACATAGAATCTTATCAGGGTGTTTTAGCCATTCATAATGTAAAACATCATCTCCAATGAGAAGCCTATCTTTACACAACCACAAAGCTTTTTCAGGGCTTGTTAACCTGATTTCAAGATCAAACGGTTCAACTTGGTTTTTAAGCTAGTGAATAATTGGCCCAATATTTGTGTAATCCTTCTGAAGTTGAGCTCAGTTTTGATGTTGAAAAGTATCACACCAGTTACAACTTACATGTTGTTGTTGTTGATTGTTTGAATTTAACTGTGTTGTTAATATTGTAGGTGTTATATTACATCGTCAACATCAAGCTGAAACATGGACCATTGTTTGTGTGCCTATGTACAAAAGTGAAGATTTTCTGGAGATTTTCCAGCATCAAAACATGCACACATATCTATACAATAAGAATGTGATCCTATCTGACACATTACATCTTTGAATAACTGACCAGTAACTTTTGGCTCATCCAAACCTTTTAAAGAAAATATCTTGTGGAGAAGCAGTGATGGGTTTTTTTTACCCAGAAAAATATTTTTGTTGACTAAGGTCTTCATAGCTGCTGTGTCAACAACTGCTGTAGTTTAATGGCCTTGAACAACAAAAGGAATCTCCCGTGTTAAAGCTTTTGAATTTGCATTTCAATTTGGATTCTGATCTTTATCTAACTTAACCAGTCTACGGTCAGCTAGGCTGGTTGAACTTTGTAGGGACTAGGAGGTCTGGACCTTGAAGGAAACTGTGGTGAGATGTTTGAAGCCCTACTGTTTGAAAATTGTTCGCCAGTTGTTTGTTTCATGCCAAATACCATGTCCGTCAATTTTAAATTTTTTTGTTCTAACTGGTCAATATTTTTCTGTCGTTTTGAGGCCTTGATTTCTAAGCTTTCGTCGCTTGTGTTTTGCTTTGACATGTCAAAAGAAACCTGTCTGTGATAATAGGCCTTGCTGGTGCCATAAACCGCTTGTTGGCTTAGAATTGATGTTTTAATCATGTCTAAAGCTACATGGGTGTTTTTAGGATTTTTTTCCATAACCGACCTAGCAGCTTCTTTGTCTCTACAACCTCTAATAAAACTTTCTGTTCAGATCTGACCTACTGCTTTCCTACCTGACTTACTATAGCCATCTATTGAACCCTTTGTGCAAATTCCTGTAGTGATTCGTCTTCATGTTGTTTTATAGACTGAAGCTTTCTTCTTGCAGAGATAGGATTCTTTTTGTTGTTAAATCTTATACTAATTTCCTTCTTGATGTGTCTGTACTTCTCTAACTTTAGTTTGCATACATATTCTTGTAACCAGATAGCCATGATATGACCTTGAATTGTTAGTATTACAAATTGGTCACTATGATACTTATGTATACCTTGATACTGCGCTATGAATTGTTGTAATGATGTCTAACAGAATGAACTTTGTGGCTCTTGTAGCACTGCGCAGCATTCCACAATGATGTCATGCGACCAGGTGGAGAATGCGGCCACAATAATATCCAAATTGGGAGTTTATAAACAAGTTGTCATATTTGGCGATTCTGTGTCTGCATCGATAGCTCTGGTACTCTATACTGAGTCATGTATTGCATGTTTTATATAACCTTTGTAACCTTTTAAACCATAAACTCGTGTATACTTTTATATATGATCTTTTAATATTGTACGTAAGCGATGCGTCATACTCAGGCGGGAGACTCAAAGCCTCCCAATACTCTTAGTCCTAAATGAGGTTAATTAATCAGGTACGGAATTCGGGCACAGTAAAATTGGAAATATGTAAACAAGTTATCAACAAACTGTCATATTTGGCGATCCTGTGTCTGCAACGAAGGCCCTGATACTGCAAGCTAGTCATGTACTGCTTGTTCCATCTATTTAACCTTTGTAACCTTAAAGCCATGTATGAATGAATGTATTATGCGTAAGCATCATACTCATCTGGGAGACACAGAGACTCGGGACTCGGAGACTCAAAACCTGCATCCATACTCTTTGATAGACAGTTCTGACAGTTTTGTTGCTTTATTTAGAAATAAAATATAACTATGGAATTTGAACACTAAATGTTCACTCATGATCATCGTAGATGGGCCGAACTAGTCGGAACTGTCAATCATAAGTAAAATGTTATATAATCCCCTGTAAAATGATGTTAAGGTAGATCTTTAATTTGGGCTGTTTCTAATTGTTGTTGTAACTTTGACAAACCTATACGATCACGCTTTTTAATAAACTGCTTGTGAAACAACTATTGGACTTAGTGGTTCCTAAGTTTGGGTCGCACCTCAAGGAGATTAAGAAGACGGACGTCTTACTTTTGTGTTTGTGTTTTCTGTGTCTGTGTTCATGTGTGTCATCTTCTGAAAAACTGCTGGATGATGACCTTAAAGATGAGTCAGAAGAGGAGGACGATGAAGAAATATGTCGTGACTGTCTATGTGTTTTCTTCCCTTATTTGCATGATCATTTTTTCTGTCTCTGAAATCGTGTAATTTGTCTTGAAAATTGTGTTTGATTGGTGCATGTTTTGGGGTGTAAAATTCTATCTGCTGGAATTGCATCTAACAATTTTTTTTTTGTTTTCTGTGTTTGTCTAACTCATGTTCTACTTTCATTCCTCTCTCTCTCTCTCTCTCTCTCTCTCTCTCTCTCTCTCTCCTCTCTCTCTCTCAAGCTGTAGCTCTGCACCAAGGTTACTTAACATCTAATCCCTTACCTCTTTCATCTTTACGATCTAATTCAAATGCATCTTGATCTTGAGAATCAAATAAAACAAGACCTTTGTTTTCCAACTCTAATCATTTTTCTTTAAAACATTTGTGTATTTTGCCAAAATGGTTGGGTCTAATTGTGTGACATTTTTTTCTGACATTTTTAATGTCCTCGACGTCGTTACGGGAAAGTGGTAATTTTGCAATTTCTAATTCCGAAGCAGTTTGCAATTTATTATACCCATTGTTTGATTTTGATAGATTATCCTATATATAAACAGTCAAAAGAACAAAGAAGACGAAACGGACTCAAAAAGAAGAAAAATGAAATGATTAGTTTAACTTGTTGTGTAAACAACTGTCAAACTATATTTAATAAACGAAAAATCCTTAAAAAGAACGAAAGAAAAAAACGATGTTTGCGTTGTATTTTTGAATTTAGCGCCGAAATGGGAAAGTACGGGAAAATACGTAACTAAAGTATTTATTGTAAATTTCAGTGACCTAATTTTTATCCTCGTCGCCAATATATATCTAAATTGAAAGCTTACCAAAAGGTCAGCGGTATATGGCCTCAGTCCCAAGAAACACGTCTGTACGACTCCAGGAGGCGTTGATTTGTTCTCAACTGTTATGAGCTCTACATTCGGCGCACCTCGGCCGATTCCAGTATCCTACATCAAACGTATGAGGTACGAATCTGCCGAGGTGTGCCGAATGATGAGCTCTATTGTTAAATGGGACCGAGCCCGACGTAAATACCACAATCTTGTTGTTTGTATATTTGACATCGATACATTTAATCTTTTGGTTGTAATCTAATTAAAGAATATTGAAATGAAATTTCCTATTGATGAGTGTTTTGTGTCTTATCACAGTCAATACTTATAAATGGTCCTAAATCTTTGTTTGTAACTTTTATCATTATACAGAGATATAAACATTTGTCTACAAACGTGTTTGTAAAAAAGAAAAAATTGAGAACCTTAAGTTTGTAGTGTTCTCGAACTGTATACCTATGTCTACGAGATGTTTCAAATACGATAAACCTAAATAGAATTATTAATTCATTGTCTTTTTTTAATTTCCGACAATATTTAATGGCCGCCAGGAAACAGTCAATTATATGAAAAAGGTTTAAATTCCCATTTTTCTGCACAGCTGTTATGAAATATAGCCTCGTTAACTAGACGCTTTCTCTACGCAGAACGAATCTAATCTTGGCTTTTAGAGAAAATCTACAAAGCTTCTGTAAAAGTTAAAAGGGTATCAAATGAAATGAGACTGAGATCATATTGTTCATGTGTCTGTGACTGAAATTTCCATGCAATGATATTTCTCATTTAAATACAATTATTCCCGAGATCAATGAAGTGCCGCGGTCATTATTCTCCAATATACCACGAATGTCATCAGTAGATTATCAGATCAGAAATACATATTAACCTCGCACTGATCATAAATGTATTACTTCACGTAAAAGTTTTTATAATCCGTGTCAATTATTGAATTTCATGTCATTGCTCTAGTCCAAACGATGTGTATTGCCTCAAATGTTTATTTCAAAGAGCTATATGCGGCTGTTCCAATGACCTTCCTAACACATGAATTAATAAAATTGCAAGTTATACAAAAATTTATTCAATCATTTCCTGTATTTCCATTCCATTCTTCCAATGAATCATATGAAGTGGGATGTTTAAATGAAATCATTTTTCAGTGACATAGCTGAATTTCTGGTTAATTATACTCATTGTAGCAAATTGCATATTCCGGAACTACTAGTTTCACGTGACGTTTTTTTAATAGAAATGTGTGAGCAAGCGATATTATTCCGGAAATATTTTGTCCCTTTTTACACTTTATTTTTACATGTACCGGAAATTGTATATTCCCTCCAAATTCAGCTCAAAGGCCAGGGTGTCCAGCTTGTTTTGTTTCAAATTTGTATTCCATCTAATTCCCATGTACCCGTTAATATCATAAAACTTGTGCCAAGTAACAGGTTCTGTGTGTGTTCCTACCACCTTTTTTTTTGTTGCTTAAATAAATAATGAAACGTCTTCTATCTCCGACTTGGTCACAAATGTAACACATTGCAAATGAATCACTGAATTTACAACAATTGTAACTGTCTTAAATGTTGTTCATCAGTGATTCAGTTGCAATATGTTACAATGGTTTGATAAGTTCTGGCATATTTTATATGCGTTGATGAAAATTATCCATAGCTGAAAGCTATTGTGTTCAATATCTTGCATGCGAGAGCACAAAAATTATATTTATTTGTACCTTTTTGAATCATTAGAATAAAAAATCAATTACAACAAATTTTAACAAAATGTTAAAAAGCACTTTCAAGCACATCTCAATTTAAAATCTCAAAAAGGTTGTTTGTATTCATCGAAAGTATACGATTTTCATGCGAATTACGATAGGTAGACCCCCTAAAAATTTTAATTAAACCTATTTATATCTGTGAACTTCGAAAACAAGTATTTTATTGTATACATGATTTTAATATTTTATCTTATATTCTGTCCCAAGATATTTATGCAGCACATTTTGGCGATTTTTGAAAAAAAAATACACATTGTGAAACAAGTGGAATTCAAATCGATAAAACGGAAAATATCAAAGATTTCTTCATTGATACATTATCATTTTTCACTCGAAAAAAAAATCACTGGATTGACAACAGATTTCCTACGGAGTTTTATAATGGGAAATGTTGTCATCTTTTCGTCATTCTTAAGTCACTCGGAATACCTCGCACAATTTTCAACGTTATCATCCAGGTACTTCTCTTGTCTGTTGCTATACAAAATCCCCGTAGACTTTTTATTTTCAGCCATGTATTGAAACCTGACAAACTAGAGGGGGCGTTTCAATGGAGAATTATTGGGATTCTTTCGTAATATTGAATGAAAATCGTTTGTACCCTGAGGCATTTATAAATATTTAATAATTGAAGAAACTGCGATGCACAAATATCTTGGGACAGAGTGTAGTAATATCGGCACAGAATTTTAGGATAATTACACCAGCTTTAATATAAATAAACGTGTACCAAAATACTACTACATATATTAGAAAATCCTAAAGTATCAAATACCATCAAGATTTACTGTAAATGCTAGATGATTTGAAATGTTTATTAATTAACAATGTATGTTTTTTAAATGATTCGTTTTGACAGGAAAGCAAATAGATTTTCTTTACAAAAAAGATAATGTTTATTTAGACCTAGAAGTGATCTGATCTTTCAGCTAGTTATGTCTTTTTTGTTGTTATTATTCATTTTTATAATTCATGCTTTTACTGAGGATTTTTCGTCAAACAATGTGCACATTCATTTTTCTAATCTTACGTCATCTTTGCTTCAAAATGTGGTGATAACAAACAGTGTTAAGAATCAAAAGTCCAAAGGAAAAATACAAAACTGGAGCAGAGCAAACACGGACCTCTAGAAAAATTAGAGGTAGGATCAGGTGCCATGGAGGAGTGAGCATCCTCTGCTTACCGGTCACACCCGCCGTGTGCTCTTTGTCATATTTGGGAAAACGGAAAAATCCGTAGACAATTCGGTGATTAATAAACGTCAGTCAACATTCGACCAAGATTGTATTTGCTGACAAGGTCGTTGTATCAACCATAAAACTTACGAAATGATCGAAATGATGACTTTAATCGAGACTGTTGATAATCTTGTCAAGTAGCTTGCCTTGTTTTAGAAATTGTTCATAAGAGCATGTCCTTGCGTTTCGAATCAACTGAGAGACAAAAACCCCATAAGCAGGAAAAATGCATATGCATAGAAAAATTGAAGTCATCACGTTTATCATAAGGTTTTCTTGTTAGATTACCAGTAATGTCTTTTTCTAGTAAAATATCTAAATATGAAACAGATGACTCAAGTATTTTAAGTATTTTAAATGTTAATAATATCAAGTATATTTTGAACCTGTTTTTTATCAATGCTTCATTTCTAATGTCCCTATGAATGATTTAAACTATTTTCAAGCTAGACCTATCCTAAAGTTATTGTTTAATCAAGCATGCATGTATTTACAACTTAAAACAGTAAATTTCGTAGAAACAATGCACTCTTTTTTAATTCTTTTTAAAATCGTGTTTTTCTTTGCCATGGTTATACGCTTTGGTTGAATTTAATTAGTGTGCGCTATGGTTAAACTATTGACATGTAGTCGTGATGATAAAAAGAAATTACTAAACTGCAATGTTGCCCTTGAACTTCAAAGAATTAAGCAGATTATTGAGCGTGAATATTTTCTTGGAGACTTTGTGAGGCAATCTTGTAACTTTTTCCTAATGTGTAACAAAAATACGATTTGGTATTTCTTTTCGGAATGTCAGCAACAAACAATGGTTTTTTAATTGCAGATTTCAATTTCTAGTAGCCAGGCATATAACGGAGATCATAGCCCAATGTAAATTTTATCAACTTAAACAACTAAATGAAAATATGCTTAATGTATGATAATAGTATTTTAAGAAACCATACATACTAGTCTACATAAGCTTTGTAACTAATAAATGTTGTGATTATTATATCTTTCGTAATTTTATGCATATTTTTTTTTTATCTATGGCTAAAGATAATCTAAGACTATTCACTTAAAATGACTTCGCATTCAATAAAAACAAACCTATGTAGACAATGTTTCAAAGTGGATCAGTAAATTCTAGTTTATTTTATCAATTAACTAGAGTTTTATAAACAACAAATCAAGAACACAGATGACGCATATGTGCAAAACATGATTTCGTTCACAAATCAACATTGATACCATCTCTGTTAAAAGGATATATAGGTACATTTCTTATGTTCTTTTTATGAAAATTTGCATTCATTGACAATTGATTTAAGTACACATACATTTCGTGTTTGTAGTCATGTTGCAATTGTTTTTTTATCTAGGTAACGTATGCCATTTTTATTGCTTTAAAGGAATTTCAAAAATCACACTACTCAAGAGGAATACAGCAAATCGAGCAAATGAAGTTTCTTATCCTTATAATTTGTGGATTATTATCAAGCCTTGGTGAGCCTCATTTGGGTTTTTGCTTTTTAAATCATATTTTAATCTGTTTCTTTGATATAAAAGCATGTTATTAAAGCTTTTTTTAAAAATGTGTTATATTTTAATCGTTATAATATCTCTAGATTTGCCTGGAATCGTGGTGTTGATTGAATAAGTAGGGGTTATTTTTGTTGCATGACGCTTGGTTTTCATTTTCTTTGTATAGTCAAAACAGGAGAATCAGCAAATCCGACCTGTTCTCCGCCAGCGTCTAGACAAGTTACCAGAGATGTTGCGGAAAACGTAGGTGTGGGAACAACCGTGTTCGAATATACAGGTTTTGATAGAGATGGAGATTTCATTAGATTTGTAACCCTTGATGATATATCGCCGTTCTCGATACCAATCACAGGACGCGGGGATGTTGCTCCGAAAGAACCTTTGGACTTTGAGAAGAAAACACAACATACTTTACAGAATGTGTAGTGCGTATCACAATGCATTTTTAAAAGTACTAGATAATTCTTAAAAGACCAGTTATGACCTCCATTTGCGCTAGTTTTTTTTTTCATTAAAGTCGTGCAATGCATCATTCAAAATGTAATGTATAGTTAGCTATAACCTCTATTTTTAACAGTGTCACAGAATTTGGAAAAGATCCAGAAGACTTTGGTAATAAATGTGGAACACTGATTGTCAATGTCCTCCCTGTCAACGAGTTTGACCCTGTGTTTGAACCTTCTTTACAAGGTGTCACTCTGCAAGAGGGTTTACCACAAAGTGTGTATTATTATAGTTCTCTCTAAAAATAAAAGTTAGGAATACATTAGTACTTTTTTTAAATGTTGCGTTTCCAGAGCAGCATAGCAAAAACATTGTTAATTATGAAAGCATAACAGTTTGTCTGTTTATACATAGCAAAATACACTAACTTGAATTTTTATACTGTATAAACTACATTATCTCTCATTTTGGAAAAGAAAAGCTTTTTATTATTATTTTTTTTAATTAAGCGTCCTGAAACATGTTTATGTGATCATGAAAGGACTATATGCGGTATTTATGCATTTCTCCCCCCCCCCCCCAAATTAAAATTCTTTAGAGAGCTTTTACAAAAGGGTTGGAGATAGTTAAAATCATATTGAAATGGAGTATATAAAAGGTTTATACCCCAGTGACGTCATAACTTTGAAATGTCGTCCTGAGAACTGTCTTCTTTTTTTTTTATAAATTAATGTTTTGGAGCAAAATATGGGTGTTTTCCGATGGTTTGTCGATTGTAAAACACCAAGCGCATGCTGCTTAAGTACCATTTTTAAGTATGATGTGTATAATTATATGAACAAAAACAAGTGTAAAATCGAACTTGAGCAGACCTGCGCTCTATATTTCTAAAGGCAAAATATGAAGAAAAAGTATTTTTCTTTGCTAAATTGCGGGAAATAGCCCATTTTTGTGACGTCATAGTTAAACAATTATTGGACAATGATGACTAATATCAAGTTTAATGTGAGAGACATCCTCTGTGTAATGTTTCATGAACATCTGATTTTGATATGATACTATTACAAAATTAAAAATAGGGGGTAGATATTTGACCATATCAAATATAGTTCTTTACTTAAATATGTATTTCTTCTCAGTGTCAGTATTATGGCCATTGTAAAACTGTTTGACAAAAATAGTAATAATTTGTCCCATTATGTTCATTTGTTCAAGTGCCTTTATTTTATTGCATGTATTATTATACTCTTAAACCTTTTTACATTTTCGTTTTCAATGGTTGACTTTTAACTATTTGAAGAACTGTAGAAATTGTTCTAGAGTTGCTAAACCGCACATCATCTTTAAGTACCCTGTTCCACATTTATATTTTAGATCAATATGTAGCTACATTAACATGTACAGATGAAGATAGAGAGCCTGTAGGAAACCCAGACGGATGCTCTAAATTATCTATTCAGTCAGGTGACGACGCCGATCCAAAGTTTGCACTGATAAATGACCAAATTGTCACTACTGCTAACCCCATCGATTATGACACTGGTGACGTCATATACACACTTATTATCATTGGTGTGGATTACTCAACACGTGATCCCAAAAAAACCGGAACTACGACAATCACGGTCAACATAGAGCCTGTTAATGAATTCACACCATCTATCCTGGGTAAACCTTTGGAAATAAGTGTAAGTATATCCGAAATATAATCTGCAAATTTCAAGGTCTTTAGAATTTTGAAGATCAAGAAATAAACACATATAAAATTTTTGATATATTTACACCGCTTACAAATTCATTTATTATAATTGCATCTCTTAAACCAAAACGTTCAGGAGAATAGTATTAAAGTATCTATGCGCTTTTAGAAGTCAAATGTAGTTAATATGAATGTTTATATATTTAACTAATAATTACGACATCTTTCACAGGTTTGTATACATGTATATTTCAAATGCAACCGATTCCTTTTTATTTCTCATCTTTAATGTATACGGATTTAAAATTTTCAAAAGCCCCTTTATTTAAGATATCAGTTTATCTTACATATTCAGATACCTGAAAATACACTTGTTGGAACAGGGATTTTTAAAGTCAATGCTACCGATCTTGACGCGGGACCCCACGGAGAAGTGACGTACAAAATCACAGGTGGAGGTAAGATCACCGTACCTTTGCTTCTTCTTTATTTGTTTATTTTTTTATTTAGCTATATCAAAAATTATTCTTTGTTCTTTTTATTTCTTAAATGACATGGAAGTAAGTGATACCACTTCTCGATCTAGATGAAATAAAAACTGGATAATGTTAGCATTATTTAGACATACGTATATTGTTTGTGGTACGTAACTAAAACAGGTTTATCACGAAAGTTTTGGAGGGGATTTTTTTTAATTGGAAAAGGGGAACGTCTTCTTGTACAAACATTTAAATATTATCAACTAAAAATCAGGTTAAGTTTGTATTGCAATGATATTAAAAATTCATCTTGTGTTTAATAAACATGTACACAACTAGCGTGTATATTTTTTCTTATCATGTTTGTTCATAAGAACCTGGAACTTAAGCAGTTTGAAATATATTATACATTGAACATTTTTCGGTTCTGGCATTGCAATGTTTTGTACCAAATTAAAGATCTTTTTAAAGGTGTAAATGTGCTGCATAAATATTAATAATGTTAAATTATAAAAAAGAACCCTGAAAAAATGTGGAAATAATCTCTCTAGGTACATATTTTTGGAATTTTTTCTTTACCTTTTTAGATGACACATTTCTGATAAGTCAGACAACAGGAAAAATATACCTCAGGCGTCCTATAGATTTTGAATCGACTCAGAAATCATCTTTTTATGTCACAGTAGAAGCTTCGGACGGTGAATTTTCATCGACCGCTGTTGTAAACGTCACAGTTACTGATGTTAATGACAACATACCCGTGTGTACACCAACTGAATACAACGTCACAATTGACGAGGGTCGATCAGTTAATTCTACGGTAATGCTTTCTCTATTAATCTGCTTTTCTACAAGTCAAACTAATTAAAACATAACATTTGTTTTTTTTAACACTTAAAAACTACGCAACTCTTTACATAAACAGGAAACCATCTGCATGTGCAATATTGAGGGAATAGATTATTGTGAATAAAGATATGAAAAATATAACTTATTCTGAAACCCTTTTATTGATATCGTGTACAGTGTTCAGTAATAACTCATTCTTATTGTTAAGTGGTTATGTTGTAAAAATATCAACTCATGAAATACTTCGAACATTTTTTAAGACATTATACTTAGGTACTGCGGAGAAAAACACTCATATTACATAAGAAATTAAACTTTTGTTTTTAGTATGTTTTATATTTTTTAAGATGCTCATCAACGATTTTAAAGTCTCCTGAAAACTATTATAATAAAGAGTACAGTTTTGAACAGTTGCGGATATAAAGTCTTAGTTTACCCTAGTTTCAGGAAAATATTGTGTGAAATCTTAACTAGCATATTTGCAAGTTGTGTTGTCATAAACTGACTATTAAAAGAGAATCATATTTTCCAACACAACCCTGTTCAAATCCATTTGAATAAAAAAAATATATATACTCTCTTTTCATTGTATCGCGGGTTCCGTTGTATCGCGGTATGTTCCAAAAAATAGCATTCACTTTTTTCCGAGATTTTCCACAAAGAGTTTATGCACCAGCTTCAGGATGAGTGCAAAGAAGGTTGTCAAATATATCGGCAAATAAAAATTTTCTAACAAGTAAAAGTTTTTCCGGAGAGAAAGCGAGTTCAAAAGTCCACAGTGTATTTGAAGAAAAAAAGTAAATAAAAAAGCATTATAAAATGCATATTTCATTCCTGTTTAAGTGACTTTGCTTTCATGAAGTATCATATTTTAAGTTTAAAAAAAAATATTAAAAAAAAAACCTGTCCGTTTTAACTGAACCAGGCTTCCAGATTTTCAATGCCGCGATACAATGGAACTCTCTAATTTTAAAGGTGAATAAAACTTGTGATTTGAAATTAGCACACAAAATAAACGAAGTAAGTTGGAAAATTGATGTTCCTCAGAAAAGTTAGTCTAATACAAGCTTTTTGAACAGCATTTAATAACATTTGAAAATGACAACTTGAAATATTGTTTTTTAGGGGGAAAAATTAAGTACCGCGATATTATGAGACACCGGTATACATTCTATTATACGAAAGTAAAGTGGACTGTTTGAACCAAACTGTTTGACCAATTGACTTAAAAAAATAAAAACATAGATACACTGATAAGTATATCATCATTAATATGACATTAACATACCATAAGATGCTACAGATATTAGCTAGATAGTATATACAATCTTTTGGAAACGGTATAATATACAATCTTTTGGAAACGGTATACTTCTCTAACTTATTCAGAATTAAAGGTAACTCATATTTACATATAGCTTCAATACTGTTGGATAATACAAAAGGAAATAACTTTATCAGCTAGCGCATTAAAACTTTCACTAATATAAAGTTCAGAGTCTGTTTAACAAAACGAAAATTTGAAAAGAGAAAACAAATTGCTAAACATATACATAATAATCTTACTATCACACTGGCATAAACTGGCGACTTTATTAAAAGAAAATCATATTTTCAACAAAACCCCTGTTTTAGTAAATTTAAATTAAGAAACTATGCATCCTATAACACAAAATTGAAGTAGCCTGAGCAAACGGTTGACCGTCTCTCAAAAAAAATCAACTTACTGCATTGTTCTTATTGCTGATTTTGAATTAAAAAAAAATATAATCTAAACTTTTAAGACTAAAAGATTTGTCTTAGTGTTTTTATCATGCAACAATTAATGTTTCCTTGTTGATTGTTGCAGATTTTGTTGGTTACATGTACAGATGATGATGCAGCGACCATCCTTACATATCAGATTTTATCGGGTGACCATGGTCAATTTACGATCTCCGTACAGGGCGATATCATTGTTACTAATGGTACCTTCTTCCAAAATTTAATTTCAATAGAATTTCAATTTTTAATTTCCTTTTCTCGTGTGTTTTAATTTATATATGATTAATTAATGATTAATAAATACCGCGTAAAAATATGTCCTGAATACCTTGATTCTTTTAATATATTCCCTTTTCCTTTACCTTGATGGCAGATCTCGACTATGACAGCGGATTAACTTCTTATTATATGCACATAGAAGTTTCCGACGGTGTTCACAATACAAAGGTTTGGGTTTTAGTACAGTTGTCGCCGATAAATGAGTTCTCTCCCGTTGCACCAAGCCATACAGTGAATGTTAGCGAAATAGCACCAATTGGTTCCGAGGTCATCACGTATATAGCAGGCGACAAGGACGCACCTCCACATGATGTGACGTCATATCAGATAATTAATGGTAAACAGTTATCTGTCAGTAAAAGAATTCAAATCTTATTATAAAAACTTTGAATTAATTGGTGCATGTATATTTTTCTTTCTTTTAAAAGTAAATGGAAAACCCGACACCTTTCATATTGAAAAACAAACAGGAAAAATGTACCTAGCGTCATTTTTGGATTATGAGATAATACCACAATACAGAATTGCCATCAAGGTTAAAGATATTGGTGGAAAAACTGTAAGTTATAACCAATGATATACACAAAAAGTGAATTGCTTAAAGAAAAAAATAATATGAAAAAAAATGATTTTCGTGAAATAAGTACATATTTTCTTTTAATGTAAATTATATAAATATATATGATATACGGTACAAGATTTATTCAGACAAAATAACCATCAAATTGAAGGTATATTTGTAAAGATCTGTTCTTGTTAGTGACTTTTTGCTATTAATGTCATGAAAATAACGGGAGCTCTTTTTTAATTTAGAGTGTTTTCATGTGATGTGCAATTTTGCAAAGAGGTTTCATTACAACGTAAAAACAAAAACGAATGTTAATTTCAATCACAACATTGTTCACATTTTTTATTTTTTTATTTTTTATTTGCTTTTTCTTTTAATATTGCTTCAGGCTACAGGAACTGTAACAGTAAATGTCGACAACGAAAATGACCATGCTCCTTCCTGCAAACAATCTACACGAATTATATCTGTTTTGGAAACTGCCGGTAGGTAACAGAGTTTTAGAATCATAACTTATGTACTATTTTTGTACTTATTGCACATATATGCATGTGCTAAAAACTGTTTGCATCACTTCTCCGTTGCTCTAGTGAAACTTTTTCCAAGTATTTTTTTGGTATCAAAATAAACTGCTAATATGGCCATTGACATTGACGCGAAAGTATATAGTTTAGAGAATAAAGTTCCTTTATTTTGTAGCTGTTGGTATGGTAGTGATGTCTGATTTTGAATGTACAGATCTAGACAACAATCCGTTATCTTACTCACTCACCCAGTCTCCTAATGATGGTGTGTTTGAAATAGATTCTCTGAACAAGCAGATTAAGCTCAAAGGTAAATTTAAACGAATTGTAACGTTCTCTGTTAGGCTGTAATCATGCAGACACAACCATGTTATTGATTAATGTATTAATAAAATAAAATTAATAAATGTACAGACTCGACATGTACATTGATTTCATTTTACAAAGGTTCTTTAAGCTAGGTAGTACTGAAAACAAATATTGTATTTCATACAAGATAAGTTGTAACTAAACTATGAAACTTACAATTTAATAGTATCAAACTTAAAGGTTCTAGCATTTAAACTAATGATATATCAAAAACACAATGCATTTATACTTTTCATAATCATTTACATTATTTAAAGTTATTTGCGATTTTTCAAAAAATGCATTGAAAACAGATCAATGTTTTCTTTATGGAACAAAAATGCAATTCATATATCCCTGAAACAGAATACCTGTAATAAGATTATTTCTGTGTGATCAAAATTATCTAAAAAGTTGTTAAAGCCATAAATTCATGAAATATCATTCCATAATACAAGTTAATGATTAGTTAGCAATTAAAATATTATGTCCAAAAAGGACATCATTCTATAAGATATATTTTTAGGTCCCCTGGACTATGAAACAACCCCGTTTTACAGCATTGTGATACGTGTTTCTGATGGGTCGTTGTCCACTAAAATGACACTAGCTGTTAATGTTATTGATGAAAACGAGAGTGTCCCGCAATTCACAGATAAAGGTACATGTATCATGTAAATCTCTGCTGTTGGTTTTTTATTATTATTTACAATACATTTTCAATGGCAATCATATCCTGAATGGATTGTTTTACCAGTGGTGAGGAGTACAATAAGTGAGTCTGATAGAACAGGAACACAGGTTGCTGTGGTGTCTGCAACTGATGAAGAAAACAATCCTTTGACCTACTCTTTTATTGGAAGCTATCCAGAATTCATGATTGACCCCAAGACAGGAATTATCAGACTTCGAACTCAAGTCGATAGAGAGAAGGCGCCTACGATAGATATCCTTGTTGAAGCTTCTGATGGACAATTTACTTCCACAGCAACTGTTTCAGTGACAATTGAAGATGTGAATGAAATGCCATTGTTCCAAAATTCCAACTATGAGTAAATACAATCTTCATTTTATTTAGTTCTTGAACATGCCTCAATTACTTTCTGAAAAATTATGTTTGCTTTTAACTTCATATATGATCTAACTTTTAGATTTTTCGTGGAAGAAAACAAATCCACTGGAACAGTTGGAAAAGTATCAGCAGAGGATCCCGACATGGATGATCCAAATGGAAAGGTCCAGTACAAGATTGTCAAGGGAAACGAAAACTCACATTACAATATTGATGCCAATACTGGAGTTATTACTCTTACATCGCCATTAGATTATGAATCACAAAGAACACAACTGCTGCTGGTTGAAGCTATTGACCTTGGGTCTCCATCTCTCTCAAGTGTGTGCACGGTCACTATCCAAATTTTGGACAAAAACGACGAAGCACCAACATTTCTGAGTCTTAAATTGAAAGAAAGAGTGTCAGAAGATACACCAATTGGACAAACCTTGACTCAAGTTTATGCTTTTGACAAGGACTCTTCTGTTGATAATAACAACATGGTCGTTTATAAATCAACGTCAACTGTACCGTTTACGGTGGATTCGTTCAGTGGGGTTGTAAGGGTTTCTAACAATTTGGACAGAGAGAAAGCCGAAAGGTATATATCTTTGTTAAGAAATCAGTTTTCACACAGACTACTCATAATGTATAATGTACATGTAATACCAACAAAAAATATTTACGGTTTAATATGTTACTTTATATAATGCATCTTGAGAGGATGTTCAATTTGTAGAGTCGAGAAACAATTTGTGAATATTCAAGAAGTTTTAATGAAATATACGTGGGAATCTCAACATACAATCTGCATTTGTATTTTCTAATCCGATAGCAAAAAGTATAAATCCAAACCTGCACACTTCATGATGACACATCATATATTGTTGCTATTTGTGCTTAACATTTATTCAATTTCTTCATCTCATACATTCTGTAGGTATGAAATGCTTATCACGGCCACAGACAATGGATCCCCCCAGTTGACGGGAACATTGACGTTAGAAATAGATATAACTGATGTTAACGACAACGATCCAATTGTTAGAGGAACGTACATTGAAACTGTTCCTGAGAATGTTCCATTGCACTACGTTGTATTTAGTATTGATGCTTATGATGCTGACGGAGAGGCATTTGGTACACTGAAGTATGAAATTGTGTCACCTGAGATGAATTCAGTCTTCAAGATAGAAGAAAATACTGGAACCTTACAGACGGCTTCCTTGCTAGACAGGGAATCCAGAGACTTTTATGAAGTACCTATCAAGGTATCTGACAATGGAACTCCACCTCGATCAACTACAGTCACTGCCACAGTACATATAACTGATGTAAATGATGTAGCTCCAAAACCCACAAGACCTTCTTACGATTTTTCAGTACCTGAAATGGTTGGTATGAATACCAATATAGGGAAGATATCAGTGACAGATGATGATTTAGGAATAAATTCACAACTTGCCTTTTCCATTGCTACCTACTGGAAAGGATCGGAAACTCATTTTAAGGTTAACCAGGGTAATGGTGAAATGTTCACTACAGGGATTCTAGATCGTGAAGTGGAAGACAAATATTCTTTTCTTGTTAGGATAGAAGATGGTGGAACACCTTCTCTATCAGTAGTTGTTACAGTAAATATAAAACTAACAGATATCAATGACAATGCACCTGTTTTTAAACGGCCATTTTATTCTACAGCTATTTTTGAAAATATGACGACAGGGATAAACTTTCTGTCTGCCGGGGCATCTGATGACGACTTAGGGATGAATGCAGTCATTACATATGAAATTGACACTTCGTCTGACGATAATCTTAGAGCCAGTTTGTATTTTGGGGTAGATGAAACTACTGGAAATATATTTTTGCGACGAAAAGTTGACAGAGAAGTTGATCAAAGATTTACATTAACTATCATAGCAAAGGACAGTGGAGTACCCTCATTGTCATCAGAGGTCAAAGTAAACATACGAATTGAAGACGTGAATGACAATCCTCCAGTGTTCTCCCCCTTGTTTTATAATTCAGAGGCGTCGTCTATAAATCTATGTGACGCTGTTATTACTACCGTGAGAGCCACGGACGCCGACGTAGGACGTAATGCCGCTATCAACTATTACATCAATGAAAACGACGATAAATCGCCGTTCACAGTATCAAATCTCGGTAGTTGCGTTACACGTTTCATGATTTTTTTTATAAAGTTAAAGATTATTTAGCCGTTGTAAAGGTAAGCTTGTCGATTGCAATTCTCATTTGGGTTTACAATGTGTTTCTTGTGCAGATTTATTTATCATCGCTGCATGATGTATTCAAGTTTTAATCATTACAATGCAATAGGTGTGGTAAAAGTAATGGCTGACCTGTTGCATCCTAAATACATCATCAACATAAATGGACGAGATAATGGAGATCCTCAACTTTGGTCGCGTGATCCAGCACTGGTTCGAATTGATAAATTTGATCCAGATCGAACAGTTATTACATTCTCTTTGGGTCTTGTATTATCGGAGTATTTAAATAAGGAACTGGATTTGTTGGACCAAGTGGAAAAAGCTCTTAATAAATTTTATCCCACAGCCTATGTCAGAAGATGGTGCATAGAAGAAAAAGACACGTGAGTTGAAGAATATCCTAGATTTACATGATAAAAAAGTACATAAAAGCCTAAATACAATGTGAGTGCAATACGTCTAGTTTCAATGAATTACAAAATTAATAATATGAATAAACATCTAGACATAAATTATCTACAAATAAAAATAAAAGTTGCAATTTTGCTTTTTGACAAAAGAAAAATACTTACATATACCTACCAGTTTATCAACAGTAAATACCCAACTATTAGTATAATTCTTTGCATCATTCATATATTTATTTTATTAACGTTTAGATCCCTTCTGGTTCACTTGTATGCAATGAAGAATGATGAGACAAATGACGTCAATAATTTGGAGAAAGAGAAAGTGTTTGTAACAAATGGTGAATTCCTTGATGTGCTGCAACTGAATCAAAACAAAAGACCAACTGTTGATGTTGATGGTAACAAAGTCTTAATATCATATAATAGTCTATATATTTCTTATAACTCATGAAGGACATATTTTAACGTAACAACCTTTTGCTTGTTAATTTTTAATATAAAAATAGAAATGTGTTTTTAACTTAAAGAACAAGAAATCGGTATATCACTTTCTCAGCAATAAATCTCTTTAGTATTTTTCATTTGTAGTCAACTTAACCATGTGATAGGATTATTTACTGTTTTTAGAAGAGTATATATGAGAAACTTGATTGGGGAAATGTCGGTGTTAAATCATTTTTATGATAACCGGTATGACACTATTAATATTTCTAAAACGAAGAAAAATACATATTTTGAATAAATTAAGAACCAAAAGATATTCCATTATCAAGGCAATGTGTTAGCTTATAATGCATTAAAAGCCAAAAAAGCTCATTATTTGAACATTTAAGACGAAAACGGCGCTATATGTTTATGAACGTAAATTTCAAGATGGTTGTTTTTAAGGTAAAAGATGGGAAGATTATGCTGTAATTAAGGTAAGTCAGTATGGAGCAGATGTAGTATATCCAGAACCAGCTGTATCCAGTTTGACGGACAGTTCCTCGGACCTGGCACTTCCTTTGGGGGTGTCGTTTCCTCTTTTGGCTCTCGTCGCCATAGCAACCATGATAGTTCTTTACTTTGCTTGGAGAAGGCGATGGTGTCAACAGAAAGAGTGAGTAGTAGTTTTGGATCGCGTAACACTTGAAAAATATCAAAAGAATATGAAATTAATCTACCTGATGCTTGAAAGTAAATTCTGTAAGATTGCATGAATATATAGATAAAATACTATATTTAAAAATGATTAGGAGCATCTATGATTCTTCAACTTTATTTACAATCCTTATAAGACAACCATGTACCAATCAAATCGTTTAGATACAATACTTATGCTTTTCATGAATTTGAACTACATTGTTACAGAAACAATTCCCAGTCAAAAAAGACAAAAGTCACAAAGAAAAATGACATAACCTCTCTTGAAATCGAAAATTCCCTGGTGTCGAATAAAGATAGTTCAATCGATCCATTGACAAGACAAATATCAGGACCTTTTATACCGACATTTTCTCACAAGCCCCAAGAGACTTGGTCAACGAATGAGCATGAGAGCTGGTCGACAAGAGAATCGTCTCCTGTTAACCGGAAGTCCAATCAACCAACCGGTACAATGACTCCGTTAGATGCCTCAAATTATAACATCGTACAAAACGAACACGGCACAAAACAGCGTGGAATTGAAATAGGTATTGACTGACCTACATGTTTAATAAAATATAAGTATATACTTAATTAAATAACTTAACCAATCATTATGTTTCCTGTTAATCACATAGATAGCTAACAAGTTAAAATATTAATCAGTTTTCTAACTAAAATCACCGAAGCACACATGAATACACTTAATCACTGAAACACATCAGAAGAAACTAAATTACTGAGACACATCGAATACACTTAATCGCTGAAACACGTCAAAATATACTAATCACTGACACTCGTCTGAATACACTTAACCACTGAAACACATCAGAATAATTAAATTACTGAAACACATCGGCATACTCTTCCTTACGGAAACAAGTCAGAATACATATTCTTCTGAAACACTTCAGAATACACTAAATAACTGAAACACATCAGAATACACATAATTACTGAAACACATTAGAATACACTTATAAACTGAAACGCATCAGAATACATCAAATTACTGAATCACATCAGAATACACTGTCACCTTTTTCTCTTTAGTGACTGGATGGATGTTTGAGGAAGACCCGGTGACTAAAGTCAAGAACTGGATACGTTAACGAGGATAATGAACTTGCTCTTCTAACACAAATCTATCAATATCACTTAGTGTTAAACTACTGTTGAAAGTAACTTTGTTTTTTAGATTAAGAATTATCATTGGCTTCGCAAGTGTATTTCGGTCCTATTTGAAATGATTATTGTTATCATATTCCAAGTATATGTTAGTTTCACACATACATTGACATGATTAATGTTTAGATGTTTTTATTCAATATATACTAGCTTCAATATGGATCAATTGCCTATCACATTCTGCATTTTAAAATCAAAAGGGTCCTTTTTCTCCATTTCTAATACCTCTTGTAGGTTATATTTAAATTTTTTAACAATTGATAAGAACCCTATTGAAGCTGAACACTATCCGTAAAAGGCATTGTTCGCCGTATATCTCTTTCATCGCCCCTATCCCTACAATCTCTATATAAGCCGCAGACATCTTAACAGTTCAAAGTATTGCGCTGTAGAGGTCTCACTTGTGTGGACGACGTCTTGCCACGCCGTGTTATTCTGTTGCGATTAAATTATCAAATTTTACGCACTTTTTCCAAGACAGGATAATACTGGCATCAATTGAACAGGTCAATGCATTATTCACAAACAGAATATGCACATAAGACAAGAAATAAATGCACAGAATCTAAGAGCACGAAAGGAATACTACATATCGGCCACGAGTTTCAGGTGTGCAGTCAGGTGTAACGAAATCGTAGGGTCTATATCACCTCTGCGAATGTTATTATCATTTAAATTTATACCATGTGGTTTATTTGACCCTTTCAGTTTCGCAGTAAAAATCGTGCCTCGTCTTTATAGTCTATTTCCTATAATCTAGGTACTTGTAATCAAATATAAAATCTAGATGTGTATTGATTTTAAACGTTATCTTCATTAACTGGAGGATAAAATGAGTTCTAGAAATAAATGTGACAATAGAAAAAAAAAATTTCTGCTCTTGCAACAATTAACCTGCTTAGTAGCGATCCCGACTAAGGATTAATTTCCGATTCGCGCCTGACCTAGTAATTATAAATAGCCTCAATAGTGAAACAAACCATACTATATTATGCAGAATGTTACTTAAAAATTTTTTTTTTAAACAAAACAGACACCCATTCTTTTTTTAAAAGAATAATATTGCACTCCAAAAGCATAAAACATGGCTATGATTTTATCAAGCAACCCAATGTTTACATTTTCAACCACGTGTAGATTTGTTGAACACGAACGATAACTCTTTTCTTAATTTCATCGTTTCGTTTAAATAACCGCTAGATGATGAAATAAGACATCTACCTTAATAGATTTCCATGTTTTAACATAAATCAAAGTAGCATATGATATGAAAAACGACCAGCACTTACGTGTTTTGATAATATTTTCCGAACACTTATACTTCCGCTCAAAATTTCACAAGAACTGAACAGATCTCGGGGAAGTCTCATGAACTTTCATTCGAGCACCTCTGGAAAACATCCTGAACACATTCGCAGGGGTGTATATACCTGTGTGACGGTACCTATTTACAAGCGGTGTTCAGCTTTAAATTCCAATTCCAATGTACAGACACGGTATTGGCTTATCCATAAAAAAATTTGTTGCAAAAATATCGAATTTTTTTTTACAATCCTCCTTGGCCTCTTTCTTATCGTTAGAGTTAATGGTATATCTATACTTGTTTTTCTGCTATGAAAATATTTTAGTGTATTTATGTCTTTATATTTTGATTTTTTCTCTGAACGACAACAGAATGTATTATATTGTACAAAGTAACAAATGATAATTTTTTTTTTATTTACTGTACCTCATCAAATGTCACTACAATTGTAGCTTTTTTCTCATTTTATCCTTTTTTGAACACAATATGACTTTACTTTAAAATTCTTCATTAAAGCAATTGTCCATAATATTGATAATACGCATCCCATCTACCCGAATATTAGTTTGACACCACTTTTTATTTTTGGAATGAATAACTGAAATGTTCATCTCTCTAGATTGTCACATATTAATCCAATATATATATATTGGGGAAGAGTCTCTTTGTTTTCAGGCATACTTCTTATATTGAGAAATTAATGAAATCTTGCCACAGTCAAACAAACCGTAATACCAAATAATAGTATTAGTTTAATTAAATTTGGCCATCTTGTTTTTGCATTAAAATCAGGCCAAGGTCATTACCTTTTTTTCTCAACTTTATGTTATTGTTTTATAATGCCTAATAAGCAACGAGACGGACGACATCTACGTACAGACACCGGGATAATAAACATACAAGCTTGCAATATAGTTATAATTTAGTTTACAGCTAAATCATTTACTTTTGTAATTTCATATAGTTTCTGCAAAGTTTTGTATTCCTATTTATTAACCTATTCATTTCCATTATAGAATTAGTTTATGTATCGTTTGTAACTGGTAGACTGTTTGTTTATTCAAAACCTTCCTTAATTTTGTGGGGTTTTTTCAATATCAGATTTTGATACTGATGTACGTTTTATATCAGCTTAATCAAACGAAATTTATTGTTTATTTTAAAAACTCTGTGAATGAATTTAAAAATTTTCATAGAGAATTGAATATCTTTCAAAACAAACATGCCTGTCTAGTTTTTCATTCAGCAATTCTTCAATTTCATACTTGAGTTTTTTAACAAGAGGACATTCAGTAACATTCTTTTCAAGATCTACTATGTTACAATTTGTGAGATGTCTATAAAAGCATCCTTAGAAGGTGTATATTATAGATTGTTCAAACCGTGTCCTCCCGGACCAATACAGAGGCCCAAAGAGGGGTTCAAATTTAACACATAAGTATATAGAAAAACTGCTTAAAATCTCTTATCAAGAAATACAATACTTCGTTTAGTTTATTTTGCCATGTAAGCATTCTCACACCTTTATATTCTCATATCAAGGTCAATGTGACCTTCTGACATTATTTATATTTAATTATAGTCCATTTTACAATATTGTTATATATAATACGTTGAGGCCTAGGTTATTAATTACCGTCTTTTCTTGAAATAAAGAGTTGAAATAATTTACAGTCTCCGGATTGTGCATTTCCTCTCTTTTGTGATTGGTAGAAAATACATGATGTGAAAATTTACTTTTATTTCATTGGTTGAAATACTGTTCGGCGCAAGGGAGATATTTTTCTGATGAACTTTTTTACGTACATTATCGTAGATTTCAAATCTTAAAAAGTGAGATAACGAATAAATAATAAAAATTGATATGAATGAAATTCAAAGCTTTAATTTTTTCAGTACAACGAGTTGAAAGCAATATTCTATAATACCTATTGAATTTTTTTTTTTTTTTTTTGGTATTGTTTATGCAAATACAAAAATGTGAAATTTTGATAGGGTATGGCGAATATCAGTAAACAAGTTTTTATATTAGATACGGTAAAACTTATATCAGTAAAACAAGATGCTGAATGCTGTGGTATTAACTTTGATTTTATTGAAATAATACGACCCTTCCTAAGATCTCTTTTTCCATACTATAGTCGATCTCAACTAACAAGTACGTGGTACGCATTTCTCAATTTTAGGCACGCACGTTTACGGTACATACAAAAAAGTTCCACATGTAGAAGAAGGCAATATTTATATAAAAAAAGAATTAAATTTTCTTTGATAACTTATTGCTGTTTAGAGTTTGCTCTAAAGAAGGTAAGCTTTTTTAAAAAGCTAAACTTGTGTTGATCAGTTAATGCATCTTAGCTTTAGGATATGATGTCTAAAAAGGTAGGCTTCTTTTTATGCAATGTATAATGTATAACTCCATTGCAAATATCCACTGACTTTCATATCAATATCTAGTTCTGAGCAAAGTAACTTTGTCCATTTTGCATTTGAATGCAAAGTTCGTCAAATCCAATTTGCCTACAGAGCAGTAATAAAAAATATATAATGACCATTTGCAGACTTCAATTTGCGCACTCTTGAATTATATATTTTTCTTTTATTTGTGATTTTTACTTTTTAAAGCAAAGTATAAATCATTTCCAAAGTCCTTATTAAAATTTATTTTAGGCTTTGAAAATTAAAGTATTAAAAGATTTAGTTTTGATATTAACAGTGTATTATTACAGTTAAACTCCCTGATTTATACTTTTCTATTGTATAATGGCCTCTCTACATTTCTCAAGTTTTTTCTTATAGTTTAAAACAACCATTTCATATAATTAAATGGAAAATGTGGTCATACAATTCAATTCTGCATATCACATGATTTAATTTGATAATAAAATAATTGTATACAGTTTTGAATATACATACTAAATTTCAAAAATGAAAGTGTTTGTTGAAAAAAAAAAATCCAGTAGACGGTATCGAAAGCTGTTTCGAATTCAATAAGCATCAATAGGCCTGGTATCTTCTTAGAGTTATATTTTGCATGATAGCATATATAAGGCTAATATTTTCCCCAATAAACCTATCCTTAAAAAGCCCTGTTTGGCCTTCATACCTATAATAATTTCGCTATGAAAAATAGGCGTTGACTATTTTTTAAAAAAACTGCTTTGGTTTACCAGCTTTTGGAATACAAGTAATAACCCCTTCTGTCAAATATTGTTTTTCATAAGAGTTATGAACTGTTCTGGTAGCAAACACTTCGAGAAAATCCACCTGGGGTTTTTTTTATTTTTATTTTTTTTTTTTACATTTTTTTTAGATAATTAAATACCTCTTTTCAAGATAATAACCCCTTTATACTTTGAGATTCATTAAGAGTAAGTTTTGGAATAGCCTCGTAAATATCTTGTTCCTCGCAAAAATTATCTTTTTTCAGTAAAAATAGGTTTTTGATTTCATAAAACGGTTTTATTTCTTAAAGAATTTTCTTCTATTTATAAATAGTTGACCCATTTTCTTTTTTTACCCTAGGAACTTGTTTACTTACAATTGTTTTCGATTCTAAAGAACAAAAACATGGTTTTTCCCCATCATCAACCAGCTTTACCCAAACTCCTACAATGTGTCCCCTTAATCGATATTAACACATATTTTCTAACTCCTTCTTTTTTTTCTGTTAAAATGTCTGGCACATTTTGACAAGGAAAACTCTGTAAGTTAATTAAGTTAATTATCTAAAAAAAATCTTGATCACAAATTGCGAAAAATAAAGACGTATTATAAGCAAGACCAATATTTTCAACACATGGCGCACAGTTATATTGAATTCGGTAAATTTGAAATAGATCTTGATACATGTATTCCGAATATTATAATGTAAGGGTCAGTGTATTTAGCAAAACAAAGGTAAATTTTGATGTTGTTTGAAACTGTAACATTTTCGACTTGTATATATTATGTTTGAAGTGTTGCATAATTACTTATATCAAAGCTTGTGCACGTTAAGTGAATAATCTTGTGCATAAATTACTTTATTATACTTTCAAGTTAAATATTGAAATCTGATTGGGTAAGACGCAGTTTATAATCCGTTTTATTACCCTCAGCGTTAGCAACACAACTTGGCAACGGGTAACACAACGAATTGTTATATGCGCGTAAATTATGCGCGTACAGTTCGCCGTAGAATTTACGTCATTCCTATACAAAAGCATTAAAGTTTTCTTTAAAATTAAGACATTCAGTATAATAAAATAAATAGTGTCTGTTTGGAAGGGTAACCAGTTGAAATTGACACCCCGAGAAAACCATTGTCAACCGACGCGAAGCGTCGGTTGACAATGGTTTTCTCGGGGTGTCAATTTCAACTGTTACCCTCCCAAACAGGCACTATTTATATAATGTTACAATATCAAAATCCCTGGACGCCTATAAGCCACGGTCCTTGTTTATCTAATTCTAACATGTAGAGACATATGGTCATTTTCCAGTAGCGATTGTACAGCACATGCAGACACCTTAATGACAAAATAGAGGCTGTAAATTGAATTACTCGAATTTCACCATACATACAGCGAATGATTGAAATTTTCCTTGCAAATTTTGTGAAGTCGCTTATGTACCGAACATAATGTTTTCCAAGCGCTAATAAGAAATACCGTTTGTGGATCTCATCTAAAGCAGCTACAAAAGTAATGTCTTTATTGGTAATTAGTCCAACTATATGATTGTTGTAACGTGTTGATATTGTTTATAGTCATCACCGAACCGAACGATGATCGATTTACCTAAATGGTGTCTGAAAATGGGACACAAGAAGAAACTAAAAGAGTTTTTATCAAAACATCATACTTTTTAAATTTCCCTGCTCTTGATTAAATTCTGCAGTTCGACACGAGACAAATGCATGCTCCACCGGTTATTGTTAAACATTGAACAACGGGTTGCTGAATAAACTGGCAAAAAACGATGAAGAAACGATGGAAAAGTCTTAAATTCAAGGGAAATTTATAAAAACAAAAATAGGCTTTTTAACGGAATAAGGTAAGTGCATACCCATACAACTCGTATTGCATGTGATATCAGCAGTCTTACTCACGCGGTATTAAGAGACACACCCTGAATAAAAATGAGGGTAAAGTTTTGTTCCTTTGAACATGCATGATTCGCAACATTAACTTTTGATCAAATTTTGATTGAGAAAAGTGCGTACTACATAAGAGACTCTATGATAACAAAAAATATATATATTAATATATGTAAGTTTAGATTGGTACGTTGTAATGTTAAACGTAAACGACCATTTTCCCTGCACGATGATTCAATTACAAATTGGTTGTTAACTTAAAAACTGATTGGTCGGCGCTGATTGGTAAAAATGACATGTGGTGATAACGAACAGTGATCAAAATCAAAAGTCCAAAGGAAAAATACAAAACAGGAGTAGAGGAAACACGGACCTCTAATAAAATCAGATGTAGGATCAGATGCCATGGAGGAGTGAGCTATTTAATTGATTTTCGTGATTGACAGGTCTATTAGTTAGACCAGACGCCGCGTTCGCTTCCAAATCGGGTCTGATCTCTGTGTTCAGTCTCCCATTGGTCAGCATAGGCTCTGCTCAAGGCCAGCTCAGGGTCCGCACCATCAGACCCGAAGCAGACCCTGAGCTTACACAGGTCTGCTTTTTGTTAGGTTGTGTTTGGTCGGTACTGTAGGAGTACGCAGGTATGATAAGGCAACTCTTTGCGATCGATGGAGTACAAATTACTCTGATCAGTATGACGTCAAAGTAAGCAGTATGATATCGTACTTTACCAAATAAACTTGTCCATTTAAACTTTATCTCTGTACTAAATTATAAAGACTACAGGCGTAAAATGTTAAATGAAACATTGCTTAATTTACATCAATTTCACTGTGTTATATATTATATTCAGTGTTGACGTCATAAGCATGTTTATAAAATAAGATCGAAGTCAGCAGACAAAACATTGGAATGTAGTGTAAATATATCTAAATAACACGTATATAAGATCCAGAATTTAGCTTGTTGTCAGTTAGGAGGTAATCATGATAATACAGGCATTGTTAATTTGTTTAATCAGCATGTGTTACATGTATCAGGTAAGCAGAAATCCATGTTCATCTGAAGACTGGTTTTTCCAAAATGTAACACTACCCCGAATATTTTGATACGTAGCTTTAGTAAATATAAGAAGCATATAACCTCAAACTCTTGAAAAGTTCTGCTAGAATTTTTTGTATTGTTTTTTTTATCATCAAACACATTTGATGGATACAAATAACTCTTTTAGAATTTCGGAATGTGCTTTAAAGTGTATTTTAACACGTTACGTTAAAGTTAACGTTAAGTTTTGATATTTTGAGGTTTTTTAAAGTGATTTGTTTTTACAATTTTGTACCAATATTTGCTTTTTTAAAGGTTATCAAATATATACTTTCTTTACAAAAAAATTCAGATGTGTCCTGATCTTCTGATATCTTTAAAAAAAAAAAGCTAGTAAAATCTTTTAATTTTGTTTTATTATCATTGATTTTTTTTATAACTTATGCTCTTATTGAGGATTTTTTGTCATAAAATGCGCATATACATTTTTAGTACGACCTCTTATATCATTGAACTTGCTTATTCAATGTTTCATTGTCAGTGTCCCTTTAAATGAATTTAACTGCCTTTTCGAGCAAGACCCACCTTGTTCATTTATTTAAATCAAACTAAAAACTTTAAAAAGTAAACTTTGCAGAAACAATGCATTTTTTAAAATTCCTGTTGAAATCACGTATGAACAATCCCTGTATACACAATTGCATTTGCAAATATTTTTCCTTACATGAGCATAATGCAGAGCAAAGCGTTTATTTTTGTAGCAACTTTTTCGTACGTCAAAAGGTCATATTTATAACTTAATATGTTCATAGCACTACCTTTTCGTATGCACGATTTAAAACAAAATTTTAAATTTTAAATGATCCGTATTTTTAAACATCAGATAAATCAGATATATAAAAAATTAGTAATGAAAGAAAGGTTAAGAGAAATTTTCTTGGGTGGCACGTGATAAATCACCGAAAAGCCATTGGACGTCACAGGATTTAATCATATTACATATTAAGTTCATCAACTAGTTAACTTTTTAAACATTGCTTTTTTTTAATTCTTTAAAATTAATGTTGATACTCTTTTCAAAGGGCATGGTTACGATTTCATGTTTGAGTTTTAATGCTTTAAATGCTTCATTATGGTATTTCTAATGGTCAGTCAAAATCTAACTGTTAGCTGACGAGCTATTTGAAAGATACAGATACACAATTTTTTGTTTGTAATAAAAGCTCGTGCCATATTTTTGTTTACGGATGTTAAATATAGTAGTAAAAATGCATATTTTTTTCTTCTAGCTAGTTAGTTATTAACACACAAAAATAGTATCTAGTGTTTATCACCTTCAAAAATTTAATTTAAATTTAGCATTCAGTGTCTAAACGAAATCATGGACTAAGCTTTGTTTACATAACAAAGAATTGTGAGTTCTGTTTCGCTAATGACGTGACAGCTGACAATTAAACTTTGGTTGATTATTAGAATATTTTAATAAAGCATCCTTAAGGTCAAGATTTAGTAAATGAAAGGTGCCTACAGGTTTATGAAATTCAAGATAAAAGTTCTTTTAATGATACTTCATACTAATAGCTGTGTTTGATAGGGTGTATCGGGGCTTAAATTTTCGGTAAACACAATTAAAAATCATGTTTTAAACTGTTATTTTATATGAAATATGAAGGAAATAAGTAACATATCTCGGAGTTTTGTCCATTTTTGACTAATGAAATAGATATAGAATGCCTATAGTCTCTCCAAAAAGAGTATTAACCAAGCTCTTGACCTCTTTTTTAAAATGTTGTCAAATTCAATATATGTATCGGGATTACTTTTTCCGTGATTTGATAAAGAATGAGAAGAAACTGTTTCATTTTCTATATAATTTCTTTAAAGCCGTAAAGTACGGGAAAACATTTTATCAAATCAATTATGACGTCATAATGGTTCTAACACCAAAAAGACAGTCTGGAATCATTTACTAGATCTTGACCTTAAAATCAAAAATGTAAAATAAAATTTGAAAATGTTAAGCTGAAATCATAATCATGGTCATCTAAATTGAATACTTTTTTTAAAGAAAATATACAACACACGTATATGTAATAAACAATTTGTAACTCAATTAGATTCAAATCAATGTTTCTAATATGAATAAAAAGGTCTTTGATATATAATTTAAAGACCAGTATCAAATAGGGTTATTGTGCAACTAGAATCGATAGAGGTGAGATTTGTGTCATAAAATGGGTTTCCATTGTGACTTACTTGACTTAATCCACTGCGTCCCGTAGGGGACATAGAGCGGCTACAGTGGCTTTCCATCTTCTTCTGTCTTTTGCAATTATTTTCGCTTCTCCCCAGGTCTTGCCAATTTTCTTCAAATCTGATGTCAGTACTCTACGCCAGGTGTTCTTTGGTCTTCCTTGCTTTCGCTGTCCTTGTGGATTCCACTCCAAGGCTTGCCTTATGATGTTACTTTGTGGTTTTCTAAGACTGTGTCCTAACCAGTTCCACCTGCGTGTTCTGATTGTTGTCTACTGGTGGCTGTTTGGTGATTCTCCACAAGTCTGTGTTGCTGATTTTATCCGGTCATCTTATCCCCAGGATGTTTCTTAGGCACTTGTTTACGAAAACTTGGACTAATTTCATGGCTTTTGATGTTTCTCTCCAGGTTTCAGATCCATACAGGAGTACTGATTTCACGTTGATGTTAAATAATCTGAGCTTAGTGCTTGTTCTTAATGTCCTGCTTCTCCACACGCCTTCCATTTTCTTGCCTTGATGTCTTCATCTGTGCCTCAAAATGTGCTGACAATACCTCTTAAGTAGGTGATATCTTTAATGTCCTCTACTTCAGTCTTGCTGATCTTGATGTTGTCAGTTTCTTTTGGGTTAATTCTGGGCATTGATGTAGAGGCCAGTTCGCTTGACTGTTGTTTCCAGGTTTGTAGCCTGGTGTTGAGAGTCCTGGAGACGATGGGAGAGAGTGCAGATGTCGTTGGCAGAGTGAAGACCTTCTAGACGTGATGTCAGTGTCCACTGTATGCCGGTTGTGCTGCTGTAGGCTGTTCTGCTGACCCAGTCTATTACGAGAAGAAAGAGAAGGGGAGAAAGTAGGCACCCTTGACTCACTCTAGATGTTACTGGGAATGGTTCAGACAGGGTTCCTCCATGGATGATTTGACATGTGAATCCGTCGTACAGTTTCTAAAAGATGTTTATAATTGTGTGCGGGATTTCATAGTGTTTGAGGATTTCCCAAAGTACTTGGTGGTCTACAGTGTCAAATGCCTTTTGGAAGTCAACGAAATTTAGGGATAGGGATGTCTGCCATTCAATGGTCTGTTCGATGATAATTGTTTATGTGGCTATCTGATCGACACACGAACGCTCTTGTCTAAATCCAGCTTGTTCGTCTCGCATCTTTTTGTCAACATCTTTCCTTATCCTCGACAGTATAATGCTACATGGCACTTTACTGGGGATCGATAGCAGGGTAATTCCTCTCCAGTTGTTACACAGAGAAGTGTCTCCCTTTTTTGGTAGCTTTACGAAGAGTCTTTGTGCCAGTCTTCTGGTATACATTCCTCATTCCATATCCTGTTCAGTAGATGAGGGAGATAGTATATTGAGATGTTGTCCACGCACTTTAAGGCTTCTGAAGGTATGTTGTCGATTCCGCCAGCTTTTCCATTTTTGAGATGTCTTATGGCTGTGGCTACTTCTGCTATTGAAATACCTTCGACATTGATGTTTAATGGTGGACCAGTCTCTAGAGGTGGTGGGTCTGTTGGTGGGGGTCGGTTTAGTACCTCCTGAAAATGTTCTTTTCATCTTCAAAGATGGTCTTCTAACTTGGTAAGAGTTGCCCCATTCTTATCTTTGACAGGAGTATTGTTGTTTGCTGTCTACTTCCTAGTTGTATTGTGATGTTATAAAGGGATTTGATGTCGCCTTTTCCGCATGCGTCTTTCCTTGTAGAGCTAGGTGTTCTACATAGTCTCTTTTGTCTTGTTTGCATCTTTTTTTTAACTTATTTATCTCTTTTTGCATACTGTTCTGTTGCCTGTCTCTTTTGTTGTCGAATTGTTGCCTTAAGTATTCTTTCTTTGTCCTGTCGTCTCTCGCATATCGTTTCCCATGTCTTTTCTGAAATCTACTGTTTCCGATTGTGTTGGATAAATCCAGTGTTTCTTCACATGTTGTTATGATGGCATCTTTAGTATGTTCCCCTGTACTGTTTATGTCTTCTTTATTTACATTTAGTTGTTGTAATACAATGAATCTGTTCTTGAGTGACAACTGAAATTCCTTCGCTTTAAGTGGATCTTTAAGTTTCCCCGTATTGAATTTTTTCCTCTTTGCTTCAATTCTTTTCTGTGCGCTAAGCTTAAATCTTGTTTCTGCAACCAGCAGATGATGGTCTGAAGATATGTCTGCTTCTCTTTTTACTCTTACATCTTGTAGGGATGATCTCCATCTTCGAGCAATAGCAATGTGGTCTATTTTGTTTTCTGTATCTCCAGTTGGTGACACCCATGTTGTTTCATGGCAAGGCTTATGCGGAAAGAAAGTTCCTCCTATAGGCAGACTGTTCACTGCACAAAAGTCAGCAAACAGCTCACCATTTTCATTCATAGCTCCAATTCCATGGGGTCCGATTTCCCTCTCTCTGCCTGTTCTCTCTAACCCAACTTTAGCATTCAGGTCGTCTGTCACCAAAAGAATGTCACGTTTTGGCACATTGTTGACAACTGTCTGTGTGGAGGAGTAGAAATCTTCCTTCTCATCCTCATCTGCGTTGTTTGTCGGAGCGTATACTTGAATGATGGTTGTTTTCTGAAACTTGGTCTCAAATCTTGCTGAGATTATCCTTGATGACACAGAATTCCATTCCAGAAAGGCTCTTGCTGCTTTTTTGGTAAGCATAAATCCCACTCCCTTATCGTGAATATCATCTTTGCTGGGGTTGCCTGAATAAACGATGGTGTGTCCAGATGATAAAATGGTCATTCCTGATGTATTCCATCTATCTTCACTGAGTCCTGGATTTCGATGTTATATCTGTCCAATTCCATAGCCAGCTGTTGACACTTTACGCTTTGGTATAATGTCCTAACATTCCATACCCCTATTCTGGTGGAATGTTTGGCTGAGAACAACTTTCTCGGCTCTCGCGTCATGCGTTATCCTCGTTTTGTGTAAAATATGTGTATTTTCCTCTTTCTCAAGGCGTAGACGAGTAAGAGGGTATGCTACTGTAGTCGTTTCTGTAACCGTATTTATTTACTGTTGGATGGTTGGCCCTCCAGCTTCACCATTTCCAGGCTCCACGACGTGGACGAGAGGTTGGACTTTGGAGCACTGTTTCCATTGTACACCTAAAAAAGTTTGAAATGTAAATGTGCTTTCTGTACAGAAATTATTGTCATCACGTTTAATACAACGTGCATTCTTAAACCTTACAAATTTTGATTTCTTTCAAAAGTTATGATTATGTTATTTTTTGTACTTTATTACACTCATAGTTTAAAAATTTGTTTTCATGCGTTCGTTCAATATATTTACCTATGGCTAAAAGTCATTAATGTATATTTACTTGACTACACAATGTGAAACAAACGTGATTGGCTTGTTTTAGAAAATTTTAAATCATGTTTTTGTTTTAAACTTTAAAGAAAGAACCATCTTTAAATTTATTTTTGACTCTTATTTGCTACATATTTTAAAGAATTGAAAATAGATAAAGTTGATGTGCATATGCAAGAATTGATTTCGATAACAAATTTTTGCATTGACACCGTCTTCGTTTAAAGAATATATACAAGTGAATTTCTTAATTTTTTGTGTGAATATTTGCATCTACTAACAATTGATCTCAGAATATATTTTTTGTTTGTTGTCATGCTGTAATTGTTTTATCTTGCCGACATGAGTAAGCCATTTTCACTGCTTCAAAAGCTTTACACACAGGTAGATTATTGCTATCAACAGGAATATTTCAAATCCTGCAAATGAGTTTCTTTCTCTATATAACCTGTGGATTATTAGTAAGCTTTGGTGAGCCTCATTTGTTATTTTACGTTTAAAAACATTATATATCGTTGATATTGAAAGAAAATATGTTTTTAAACAACCTTATTTTCAAATGTTATAATTATTTCTGTTATGAAGTTTTGGTATATAATTTAGATGGCACTGTGTTTTTCTCGAAACGCGATGATCATTTGATGTGATTTATTTCGAGTTTTAAGGGGGGTTTTTTTGTTTTGTTTTTTTTTTTGAAATAGGTGAATCAGCAAGACCGACATGCACTCCGTTGGTGTCCAAAGCAGAAACTGTGTATGTTGTGGAAAACGAATCTTTTGGAACAACCGTGTTCACATATAGCGGTTATGATAGGGAGGGACATCCGACTAGATTTATGTCCCTTGATGACACCTCGCCTTTCTTGATACCCCAGACAGGACCCGGAAAAGTTACTGTGGCTGGTAGTTTAGACTTCGAAAAGAAAACACAACATATTTTAAACAATGTGTAGTACGTATCATTATGAATTTTAAAAAAAGTTACCAGATGTTTATTTGTTTTCATGAGCAAAACTGACAAGCATTTGCGTTAGGTTTTTTTTATATTACACTACACATGCATAAGTTGTAATTCACTCTATTTGTTCAAACAATGCATATATAGTTATCCTATATATTACAGTGTCACGGAATTCGGAAAAGATCCAGAATACTTTGGTAATAAATGTGGACCACTAACTGTCAATGTCCTTCCTGTCAACGAATTTACGCCAGTGTTTTATCCATTCACACAAAATGTTACTCTGCAAGAGGGTGAACCAGAAAGTGAGTTTTATAATTTCTCTCTGAAACTTATTAAATTCGTTTTCTCTATCTTAATAGCTTCACTGATACATTAGTACTTTTTTTTTAAAGGAAAAATAAAAGAGGGTTCTCTGTATGTATTTGTTTGTTTAGAGCATGTGGATATTTTGAAATCGAAATAATTCAACAAATGGTCAATATCTACTCTACTTCAAATACATTGCAATTAAAAACTTAACTAGAAGTAAAATGCATTTGATGATTTGGGGGGTTTTTTTCAATAGAAACATGGGATAAATAGGTAAACGTTCAAATGGCAATATACATTATATGATTTAACTTTTTGCCTTTGTCATAAAATATCAAATTTTGGTAGTGGATTCAAAATGTATAGCATTTAAACCAATTTTCTGTCAACCACCACAGTAGTCTTTACCAAACGAGATATATTTTAGATCAGTTAGTAGCCAAATTGAACTGTAAAGATGAGGATAAAGAGCCTATAGGAAACCCAGACGGGTGTTCTAAATTAACTATCCAGGCAGGGGACGACACAATTTCGAAGTTTGCAATAATAAATAATATAATTGTCACTACTGCTAATCCCATCGATTATGACACTGGTGACGTCATATACACACTTATTATCATTGGTGTGGATTACTCAACACGTGATCCCAGAAAAACCGGAACTACGACAATCACGGTCAACATAGAGCCCGTTAATGAATTCACGCCATTTATCCGTGGTCAACCTTTGGAAATAAGTGTAAGTATATCCGAAACAGTATCTGCAAAAGTTCAAACAAAGATTCGTAATGTAAACGAATCTTCAACATGGGTCTTTAGAATTCTGAAGATCAAGAAATAAACACATATAAAATTTTTGATATATTTACACCGCTCACAAATTCATTTATTATAATTGCATCTCTTAAACCAAAACGTTCAGGAGTATAGTATTAAAGTATCTATATATGCACGTTTAGAAGTCAAATGTAGTTAATATGAATGTTTATATATTTAACTAATAATTATGACATCTTTCACAGGTTTGTATACATGTATATTTCAAATGCAACCGATTCCTTTTTATTTCTCATCTTTAATGTATACGGATTTAAAAGTTTCAAAAGCCCCTTTTTATAAGATATCAGTTTATCTTACATATTCAGATACCTGAAAATACACTTGTTGGAACAGGGATTTTTAATGTCAATGCTACCGATCTTGATACGGGACCCCACGGAGAAGTGACGTACAAAATCACAGGAGGAGGTAAAATCATCGTAGCTTTGCTTATTCTTTATTTGTTTAATTTTTATATAGCTATATCAAAAAATTATTCTTTGTTCTTTTTGTTTCTTAAATGATATGAAAGTAAGTGGTGCCACTTCTTGATCTAGATAACATGAAAACTGGATAATGTTAGCATTATATAAACATACGTATATTGTTTGTGGTACGTAACTAAAACTGGTTTCTAACAAAAGTTTTGTTGGAGATTTTTTTAATTGGAAAAGGGGAACGGTTTCTTGTACACTGTACAAACATTTAAATATTATCAACTAAAAAAACAGGTTAAGTTTTTATTGCACTGATATTAAAATATCATCTTGTGTTTAATAAACATGTACACAACTAGCGTGTGTATTTTTTCTTATCACGTTTGTTCATAAGAACATGAACTTGAAATATATTATACATTGGATATTTTCTCTTCTGGCAATGCAATGTTTTGTACCAAATTAAAGATCCTTTTAAAGGTGTAAATTTGCTGTATAAATATTAATAATGTTAAAATATGAAATAGAACCCGGAAAAATAACGTTGAAGTAATCTCTCTAGGTACATATTTTTGGAATATTTTCTTTTCCTTTTTAGATGACACATTTCTGATAAGTCAGACAACAGGAAAAATATACCTCAGGCGTCCTGTAGATTTCGAATCAACTCAGAAATCACCTTTTTATGCCATAGTAGAAGCTTCAGACGGAGAATTTTCATCGACCGCTGTTGTAAACGTCACAGTTACTGACGTCAATGACAACATACCCGTATGTACACCAACTGAATACAACGTCACAATTGATGAGGGTCAATCAGTTGGTTCTACGGTAATGTTATTTCTATAATTTTTTTTTCTACAGGTATCTAATTAAACTTAATGAAACATAACATTTTTTTATTGAACACTAAAACTTTACATAAATAGGAAACCGTCTGCATGTGCAATTTTAAGGGATAGATGGGAATAAAGTCAATAAAGATATGAAATAGATGTGAATAAAGTCAATATAGATATGAAATAGATGTGAATAAAGTCAATATAGATATGAAATAGATAAGAATAAACTGAATAGATATGAAAAATATAACCTATTCTGAATCCCTTTAATTGATATCATGCACAGTATTCATTAATATCTCATCATAACAATTCTTATTGTTAAGTGTATATGCTGTAAAAATATCAACTCATAAAATACTTCGTAAATTTCATATAAGGACGTTATACCTAAGGGGAAACAGGACGTTGCAGTGAAAAATTATTTGTCAATGATTTTTTTGTTTTCTTTAATACATTTACAATGGGATGTCCACTACAGCATATATCATTTTCATGACTGCTTTCTTACCTTGCAAGGGAGATATTTTCATAGGAATTACCCCCCTTTTCTGGCATTATGAATTTTTTTTAACAATTTCAATTTTCTGCAATAATTATTTTATTTGAAGGAATTTATTTGCAAATCATATTCATTAATTTTGAGAATGAAAACAAATTTCAATATTGTTTACAACATTGGCTTTTTTACATAGCAATATCATAATTTTATCAATATAGTGCTGAAATCAGCACTTCAAATTTTGAAGTTTTTGATTCTAAATTTGAAGAAAATGTGATGGCACATAAAAAATTGTCAATGAATTTTTCATATATCAACCTTAGCATGTGCTTTATAACTTATAAAATTTTTATGGCAACTTTCTTGGCATTTAAGAGAGATACTACAATAGGAATCACCCCTACCCCTTATTCTGGAATTATGACCCTTTGTGACAAATTCTGTTTGGAACCATCAAAAAAGTACTGCTACTGCATTGTTTAGATTTATCAATTATCATGAACAGATCATTATCAGAATACATATCTGATTACATTAAACGCTTATGATTTTGTTTATTTACATTTATTGAATTAAAAATGTTTAATTTCCACCAGCTCATGTTTTGACAAAGACTACTTTAGAGCCTTTAGTACGGGAAAAATATTTGTCAAATCCTGTATGACATCATAATGAATAAATGACATCATAGCATCAAACATTCAAATCAATTATGATGTCATAATAGAGTTAGCACATCAAAGCATCATTGCAATGATAGTCACGTGATACGTGTCCTGTTCCCCCTTAAGTACTCCGAAGAAAAACATTCATATTACACGTTATATTATATACATAGTGCATGTTTGGAAGCGTAACAGTTGAACTTGACACTCTCGAGAAAACCATTGTCAACCGACGCGAAGCGGTTCGCGGTGGTTGACAATGATTTTCTAGGGGTGTCAATTTCAACTGTTGCCTTCCCAAACAGGCACCATTTCTTTTATTATACTGAATGTCCTAATTTTAAAGAAAACTTTACTGCTTTTAATTTTTTATTAATTGATCAACAATTCTACAGCGAACCGTACGCGCATAATTTACGCGCATGTAACAATTCGTTGTGTTACCCGTTGCCAAGGGTGATTCTAACGCCGAGGATGATAGAACGGTTTACAAGCTTATCTTTTAAAAAGATTGGTGAGCTAGCGTTGTAGCCATCATAAAACACAAAAGGAGTTTTTTAAACATTGCTTTGATTTTCTGAATCGTTTTATTATTAATAGGAAGTGCATTGGAATTGTGTTTGAGTGGGGTGGAAGTCTATATTTATAGAATTGTGAATCTAGAGTGAGCTTCATACGGCGATGGCGTAGCTCATTAACTGTGCTTTAATTATTATGTATTTACTTTAATTTCATTTTCGAGGTGAAAATTTTCAAGATCAGTAGAACATTGGTACTGTTTTGTAGCAATTGTATCTTCTCGGGCCTTTCCGGCAAGCTCGAAAAACATATCAGAAATTGTTTTCCGAGGTTGAAGGTAGTTAAGTTAAAGCTAGCTATTTATTAATTTTTAAAATAACTTGGCATTATAAAACCTTATCTACAGTTACTTCAGCTCATATTTAGATGATAAAACGAAATTCACATGGCACAGTTTATCTACAGTGGTAAAGTATTCCCAGAATGCCCTACCATGAAGTCGAGTATGCGTATTCCAGTAAAGAAGACTAACGTACATGTAGTTGAACGCTAGCAATAAACTGCGTCACCAATCAGATTTTAGTATTTAACATGAAAATATAATAATAGAAATTGAATTTTTTGTTTTTAGTTTGTTAGTATTTTTAAAGTTGCTCATCAACAATTTTAAAGTCTCCTGAAGAATGTTGTAATGAAGAGTACAGTTTTGAACAATGGCAGAACAATTGTAGACATAAAGTTTCAGTTTATCCTAGTTTTCGGAAAATATTGTGTGAAATCCTAATTAGCACATTTGCAAACTGTGTTGTCATAAACTGATTTATTTAAAAAAGAATCATATTTTCCATCAAAAAAGATCAATGTCCTTTATCCCCTTAAAAATAAAATAAATCTTAGGCTAAACATTAAAACTGATATGTAAATCATTATAAATATGACATTTACATACCATAAGATGCTATAGATATTGGCTAGATAGTATATACAATCTTTTGGAAACTGTATACCTTTCAATCTTAATCAGAATTATAGTTAACTTATATTTACATATTGCTTCATTACTATTGGATAAAACGAAGCAATGAAATTAGAGATAAGAAATAACTCAATCAGCTTGCGCAGTAAAACTTTGACTAATATGAAGTTCAGATTCTGTTAACAAAACGAAAAATTGAAAACGATAAAACGAACTAATAAACATATTAATAATAATCTTGCTATCACATTGTCAAAAATTTACTTTATTAAAGAGAATCATATTTTCAACAAAACCCTTGTTTTTGTAAATTTGGATTAAGAAACTATACATTCTATCACACAAGAGTGAAATGACCTAAACAAAATGTTGACCATCGCTCAAAAAATCAACTTACTGCACTGTCCTAATTGCTGATTTTGAATTTTAAAAAATATATTATCTAAACTTTTAGGACTAAAATATTTTGTCTAAGTGTTTTTATCGGGTGACAATTAATGTTTTATTGGTGATTGTTGCAGGTTTTGTCGGTTACATGTACAGATGATGATGCAGAGGCCATTCTTACATATCAGATTCTATCGGGTGATCATGGTCAATTTACTATCTCCGCACAGGGCGTTATCATTGTTGCTATTGGTAAAAACTTCCTAAACTTAATTTCAATAGAATTTCGATTTCTAATTTCCTTTTCTCGTGTATTGGTGATTTTTGATTGATAAATGATTTATTAATGATTAATAAATACCGCGTAAAAATATGTCCTGAATACCTTGATATTTTAAATATATTCCATTTTCCTTCACCTTGATGACAGATCTCGACTATGACAGCGGATTAACTTTGTATTATATGCACATAGAAGTTTCCGACGGTGTCCACAATACAAAGGTTTGGGTTTTAGTACAGTTGTCGCCGAAAAATGAGTTCTCTCCCGTTGCACTAAGCTATACAGCGAATGTCAGCGAAATAGCACCCATTGGTTCTGAGGTCATCGCATATATAGCAGACGACAAAGACGCACCTCCACATGATGTGACGTCATATCAGATAATTAATGGTAAACAGTTTAGCAAAATAATTCATAGACATTTTAAAAACTTAACAAGAAGTTAAAAATTGGTGCATTTATATTTTTCATTCTTTTAAAAGTAAATGGAAAACCCGACACCTTTTATATTGAAAAACAAACGGGGAAAATATACCTAGCGTCATTTTTGGATTATGAGATAATGCAACAATACAGAATTGTCATCAAGGTTAAAGATATTGGTGGAAAAACTGTAAGTTCTTACAAATGATATACATTAAAAGTGAATTGCTTATTGGGAAAAAATGATATGAAAAAAGAAATGATTTTCGTGAAATAAGTACATATTTTCTTTTAATGCAAATTATATGAATATATGATATATGTTATAATTTACGTTACATAAAATAACCATCAATGTACATTTGTAAAGATCTGTTCTTGGTGTTGACTTAATTAATGTTATTAATGTCATGAAAAAACGGGAGTTCTTTTTTTATGTGGGGTGTTTTCATGTTGTGATGTGCAATTTTGCAAAGAGGTTTCATTACAACGTAAAAACAACGAATGGTAATTTCAATCACAGCATTGTTCACATTTTTTATTTTTTTATTTTTTACTTGATTTTTCTGTTGATATTTCTTTAGGCTACAGGAACTGTAACAGTAAATGTCGACAACGAAAATGACCATGCTCCTTCCTGCAAACAATCTACGAAAATCATATCGGTTTTGGAAACTGCTGGTAACAGAGTTTTAGAATCATAACTTATGAACTATTTCTGTACTTCTTGCACATATATGCATGTGCTAAAAACTGTTTGCATCACTTCTCCGTTGCTCTAGTGAAACTTTTTCCAAGTATTTTTTTGGTATCAAAATAAACTGCTAATATGGCCATTGACATTGACGCGAAAGTATATAGTTTAGAGAATAAAGTTCCTTTATTTTGTAGCTGTTGGTATGGTAGTGATGTCTGATTTTGAATGTACAGATCTAGACAACAATCCATTATCTTACTCACTCACCCAGTCTCCTAATGATGGGCTGTTTGAAATAGAATCTCTGAACAAGCAGACTAGGCTCAAAGGTAAATTAAAACAAATTGTAACGTTCTCTGTCAGACTGTAATCATGCAGACACAACCACAATCTACAGATTCGACATGTCTATTGATTTCATTTAACAAAGATTCTTTTAGCTAGGTAGTACTGAAAAAATAATGTCATTTCAAACAATTTGTAACTAAACTATCAAAATTGCAATTAAATGGTATCAAGCTTAAAGGTTCTAGCATTTAAACTAATGATATATCAAAAACACAATGCATTTATACTTTTCATAATCATTTACATTATTTAAAGTAATTTGCAATTTTTCAAACAATGTTTTGAAATCAGACCAATGTTTTCTTTATGGAACAAAAATGCAATTCATATATCCCTGAAACAGAATACCTGTAATAAGATTATTTCTGTGTGATCAAAATTATCGAAAAAGTTGTTAAAGCCATAAATTCATGAAATATCATTCTTTAATACAAGTTAATGATTAGTCAGCAATTAAAGTATAATGTTAAAAAAAGGACATCATTCTATAACATATATTTGTAGGTCCCCTGGACTATGAAACAACTCCGTTTTACAGCATTGTGATACGTGTTTCTGATGGGTCGTTGTCCACTAAAATGACACTAGCTGTTAATGTTATTGATGAAAACGAGAGTGTCCCGCAATTCAAAGACAAAGGTACATGTATCATGTAAATCTCTGATGTTGGTTTTTTATTATTATTTACAATACATTTTCAATGCCAATCATATTCTGAATGGATTGTTTTACCAGTGGTGAGGAGTACAATCAGTGAGTCTGATAGAACAGGAACACGGGTTGCTGTGGTGTCTGCAACTGATGAAGAAAACAATCCTTTGACCTACTCTTTTATTGGAAGCTATCCAGAATTCATGATTGACCCCAAGACAGGAATTATCAGACTTCGAACTCAAGTCGATAGAGAGAAGGCGCCTACGATAGATATCATTGTTGAAGCTTCTGATGGACAATTTACTTCCACAGCAACTGTCTCAGTGACAATTGAAGATGTGAATGAAATGCCATTGTTCAAAAATTCCAACTATGAGTAAATACAATCTTCATTTTATTTCGTTCTTGAACATGCCTTAATTACTTTCTGAAAAATTATGTTTGCTTTTAACTTCATATATGATCTAACTTTTAGATTTTTCGTGGAAGAAAACAAATCCACTGGAACAGTTGGAAAAGTATCAGCAGAGGATCCCGACATGGATGATCCAAATGGAAAGGTTCAGTACAAGATTGTCAAGGGAAACGAAAACTCACATTACAATATTGATGCCAATACTGGAGTTATTACTCTTACATCGCCATTAGATTATGAATCACAAAGAACAGAACTGCTGCTGGTTGAAGCTTTTGACCTTGGGTCTCCATCTCTGTCAAGTGTGTGCACGGTCACTATCCAAATTCTGGACAAAAACGACGAAGCACCAACATTTCTGAGTCTAAAATTGAAAGAAAGAGTGTCAGAAGATACACCAGTTGGACAAACCTTGGCCCAAGTTTATGCTTTTGACAAGGACTCTTCTGTTGATAATAACATGGTCGTTTATAAATCAACGTCAACTGTACCGTTTACGGTGGATTCCTTCAGTGGGGTTGTAAGGGTTTCTAACAATTTGGACAGAGAGAAAGCCGAAAGGTATATTTTTTTGCTAAGAAATCAGTTTTCACACAGACTACTCATAATGTATAATATATTACCAACAAAAAAACTAGTTATGGTTTAATATGTTACTTTATATAATGCATCTTTAGAGGATGTTCAATTTGTAGAGTCGAGAAACAATTTGTGAATATTCAAGAAGTTTTAATGAAATATACGTGGAAATCTCAAACATACAATCTGCATTTGTATTTTCTAATCCGATAGCAAAAAGTATAAATCCAAACCTGCACACTTCATGATGACACATCATATATTGTTGCTATTTGTGCTTAACATTTATTCAGTTTCTTCATCTCATACATTCTGTAGGTATGAAATGCTTATCACGGCCACAGACAATGGATCCCCCCAGTTGACGGGAACATTGACGTTAGAAATAGATATAACTGATGTTAACGACAACGATCCCATTGTTAGAGGAACGTATATTGAAACTGTTCCTGAGAATGTTCCATTGCACTACGTTGTATTTATTATTGATGCTTATGATGCTGACGGAGAGGCATTTGGTACACTGAGGTATGAAATTGTGTCACCTGAGATGAATTCAGTCTTCAAGATAGAAGAAAATACCGGTACCTTACAGACGGCTTCCGAGCTAAACAGGGAATCTAGAGACATTTATGAAGTACCTATCAAGGTATCTGACAATGGAACTCCCCCTCGATCAACTACAGTGTCTGCCACGGTATATATAGCTGATGTAAATGATGTAGCTCCAAAACCTACACGACCTTCTTACGATTTTTCAATACCAGAAATGGTTGGTATAAATACCAATGTAGGGAAGATATCAGTTACAGATGATGATTTAGGAATGAATTCAAAACTATCCTTTCTCATTGCTACCTATTGGAAAGGATCGGAAACTCATTTTAAGGTTAACCAGGGTAATGGTGAAGTGTTCACTACAGAGATTCTAGACCGTGAAGTGGAAGACAAATATTCTTTTCTTGTTAGGATAGAAGATGGTGGAACACCTTCTCTGTCAGCAGATGTCACAGTGAATATAAAATTAACGGATGTCAATGACAACGCACCTGTTTTTAGACGACCATTTTATTCTACAGCTATTTTTGAAAACCTGACGACAGGGATTAACTTTCTCTCCGCCGGAGCATCTGATGACGATTTAGGAATAAATGCAGTAATTACATACAAAATTGACACTTCGTCTGATGATAATCTCAGAGCCAATTTGTATTTTGGGGTGCATGGAACTACTGGAAATATCTTTTTGCGACGAAAAATTGACAGAGAAGTTGATCAAAGATTTACATTAACTATCATAGCAAAGGACAGTGGAGTACCCTCATTGTCATCAGAGGTCAAAGTAAACATACGAATTGAAGACGTAAATGACAACCCTCCAGTGTTCTCCCCCTTGTTTTATAATTCAGAGGCGTCGTCTATAAATCTATGTGACGCTGTTATTACTACCGTGAGAGCCACAGACGCCGACGTAGGACGTAATGCCGCTATCAACTATTACATCAATGAAAACGACGATAAATCGCCGTTCACAGTATCAAACCTCGGTAATTGCGTTACACGTTTCATGATTTTTTTTTATTAAGTTAAAGATTATTAAACCGTTGTAAAGGTAAGCTTGTCGATTGCAATTCTCATTTGGGTTTACAATGTGTTTCTTGTGCAGATTTATTTATCATCGCTGCATGATGTATTCAAGTTTTAATCATTACAATGCAATAGGTGTGGTAAAAGTAATGGCTGATCTGTTGCATCCTAAATACATCATCAACATTAATGGACGAGATAATGGAGATCCTCAACTTTGGTCGCGTGATCCAGCACTGGTTCGAATTGATAAATTTGATCCAGATCGAACAGTTATTACATTCTCTTTGGGTCTTTTATTATCGGAGTATTTAAATAAGGAACTGGATTTGTTGGACCAAGTGGAAAAAGCTCTTAATAAATTTTACCCCACAGCCTATGTCAGAAGATGGTGCATAGAAGAAAAAGACACGTGAGTTGAAGAATACCCTAGTTTTACATGATAAAAAACTAGATAAAAGCCCAAATACAATGTGAGTGAAATAAGTCTAGTTTCAGTGAATTACAAAATTAATATTATGAATAAACATCTAGACATAAATTATCTACAAATAAAGATAAAAGTCGCAATTTTGCTTTTTGACAAAAGAAAAAGTACTTACATATACCTACCAGTTTATCAACAGTAAATACCCAACTATTAGTATAATTCTTTGCATCATTCATATATTTATTTCATTAACGTTTAGATCCCTTCTGGTCCACTTGTATGCAGTGAAGAATGATGAGACAAATGACGTCAATAATTTGCAGAAAGAGAAAGTGTTTGTAACAAAAGGTGAATTCCTTGGTGTGCTGCAACTGGATCAAAACAAAAGACCAACTGTTGATGTTGATGGTAACAAAGTGTTTATATCATATAAATAGAGAATAATACATGGCAAAATTTGTATCACATCCCATATCAACCCGAGACTCCAATATCAGTCCCAGGGCCGAAGGCCAGAGGACTGATATTGGTCAAACACTAATATTGGCAAACACATTGCCTTGATAATGTAATATCATTTGGTTCTTAATTTTTTTTAAAATATGTATTTTTCTTCGGTTTAGAAATATTAATAGTGTCATACCGGTTATCATAAAAATTTAACACCAAAATTTCCCCAATCAAGTTTTCATTTATATTCTTCTAAAAACAGTAAATAATCCTTTAACATGGTTAAGGTAAAGAAGTTGACAATGATTAAAAAAAATAAAGAGATTTTTGCTGAAAAAGTGATATGCCGATTTCTTGTTCTTTAAGTTAAACGGCGCTATATGAACGTAAATTTCAAGATGTTTGTTTTTAAGGTAAAAGATGGGAAGATTATGCTGTAATTAAGGTTAGTCAGTATGGAACAGATGTAGTATATCCAGAACCAGCTGTATCCAGTTTGACGGACAGTTCCTCCGACCTGGCACTTCCTTTGGGGGTGTCGTTACCTCTTTTGGTTCTCGTCGCCATAGCAACCATGATAGTTCTTTACTTTGCTTGGAGAAGGCGATGGTGTCAAAAGAAAGAGTGAGTAATAATTTTAGATCGTATAACACTTGAAAAATATCAAAAGAATATGAAATAAAACCTCCTGAGCTTGAAATTAAATTCTGTAAGATTGCATGAATTTGCTGATGAATGGTGGAATTGGCATTAACTTTAGAGATAAAATACTTTAATTTGAAATGTTAAGGAGCATCTAGAATTCTTGTGCTTTACTTAAAATCCTAAAAAGACAACTATGTATTAAGAAAAACCTCTAAACACAGTACTTATGCTTTTCCATTAATTTGACGTACATTGTTACAGAAGCAATTCCCAGTCAAAAGAGACAAAAGTCACAAAGAAAAATGGCATAACATCTCTCGAAAAGGAAAATTCCCTGGTGTCGAATAAAGCCAGTTCAATCGATCCATTGACAAGACAAATATCAGGACCTTTTATATCGACATTTTCTGAGAAGCCTCACGAGATTTGGTCAACAAAAGAACATGAGAACTGGTCAAAAAGAGAATCGTCTCCTGTAAACCGGAAGTCAAATCAACCAACCGGAACAATGACTCCGCCAGATGCCTCAAATTCTAACATCGTACAAAACGAACACGGCACAAAACAGCGTGGAATTGAAATAGGTATTTAATATATCCCCACTGTTAACTGCCTGAACCTCATACGCCCTTCTTTATTAAGTACTGGGTTGGAATCAGAATTAGAAGAACGTACAAGATCCAATTCCTTTTTTTTAAATCCGTTTTTCTTATTCGATATTGAACATCTGATTAAAACCCCCCTACCTTCCACTCCTTCGCAAATCGGCAAGTGATGATGCTACTCGATATCAGCAGTTCTCAGTGGGGATCTTAATATATCCCCACTGTTAACTGTCTGAACCTCATACGCCCTTCTATATTAAGTACTGGGTTGGAATAAGAATTCAAGAATCTTCCTTGACCGAATTGCTTTCACCGTTTTAGAACCACATTGTTCTTATATATATACTATCACCTCTCCCAACACTCAATCTTAAATATTATAAACAAATTTCAAATTAATTGATTTGTGTATTTATTCAGGTATATTGCATACAAATCACAATAGAAAACAATATACAATTTCTCAGCAATACACATATTAATGACATATTTCAGTAACATGTACATCTAATGAAAGGCTGGTGACAATGAAGAAATATCCCCATGTGTTTTATAAAAGGATTCTATATCCTTCCTGTCACTTGTAATCTTAGCAATATTTCCTGTTACTCTACTCGCGTCCGTCAAAGATTTTGACCTACTGTAGTAATGTGCCGAACTTTCCGTTGACCATCCAACATGTTGCATAAGCTCCCCGGGGCCCTTGACCGCACCCGACACTGCCATCGTGATAGCAAAACCTCCCCGTAAACTGTGCGGCGTCTCTCCTTCATGTATTCCCAGTGTAACTAAGTAGCATTTTAATCTTTTATATATCACTGAATATTCCAATTTTTTATCTAAAACCCTCCCTTTTCCCGTAACAGGTCTAAACAAGTAACCCAAACTTATGTTAACTCCATTATCACTTGTCCATTTATAATATTGTTCAAAACCCAAAACAGGACATATTATTTTGTTTCTTTGTATGTTTAGACTCCTCTTCCCGAGATTTTAAGTCATTTAGCCTTTCGTCTATACCAAACAGATCAATGGACTCTCCAGTGAAACCCTGAAATAGGAATGTAAACCACTAAACATTCATTTCATCAACTAAAGTCAACTAAAGTCCATTCTATATGCTTTCAAATCCCATTTAAGACCAGCCCTATCATGTGTAAAACCCAATTTAGAAGGACACATGAGTATATTTTTGTCCCCTTTACCACCCAATTTTATTGATGCAATGCAAAAAGACATTAACAATGGCCACCATACTGGTTTCGGTGTCATGCTTGGCACAACCAATGTGCATCGCGGGAGTCTATGTTCCCTTAAACAGCACTGGTAATATGAGGCTAAAGGGAGGAAACACATATGGGTTTACTTCTTTGGATAACTCCTGAGCAAACACATTAACACCTGCGGACTGACGGGATGGGTATTGCGTAAAATGGCGTAATGGTACTCCCTCAGAATCTCTCATTTCATTCGAATCAGTCGCCATTAGATCCACAGTATGTGGCCCGAATGCACTATCAACTAAACTCCATGTCGCAACACTTAACATGCTATCAACAAAAGAAATTTTTCTTGAGGGATAATCCGCTAGATTAGATCTTGACTCAACGTAATGCATTTTTAAATCCACATTCAAAACGCAAACCATCTGAAAAATTTCCTTCATGATTGCTGACAACTGAGCATCCCTCGACCCTTGATTTTCACAAGCACATACAACCGCCATATTATCAACGAATAAGTCCACGCTATGATCTTGAACACCCAACTTTGAAGATTGTAAAGCTTTTAAAACAGCCGTTGCCTTTTACTGATGAATTGGCCTAATATCCCCCTTTGCCCAAAAATCACCGAACGCTTCACCTTTATCTTTCCCAGACATGATTGCTACCCCATAACGATATAAAGAAGCATCTGTTGAGATGGACACTTGTAAGTGCCTCTCTGGCCTCCACGGAGCGCAACCTTCCCAACATCGACAAAAGTTTTGCTCCAGGTATGACTAACGACACTGATACCCATTTTCCAGCAAACCTCTGCAACGTTCTAACTTCAACATCCTGATAGCTTAAAATTGTTTCTCTTAAAGCAATATTTTTTCTTTCTTGTCATCAGGTAATAGATAAGCTTGTTTCTTGGAATCAACATAATACCCCAAATACCTCACCAAAGTGGACGGAATTAACTGACACTTTTTCAGAGCTAGAGTTTACCCAAGTGTTATCAAACGGGTTACAACCATCGAAACCATCTTAATTGGACTATCAAGTGTAGTTGGAGAATTTGCCATTTTACTGCTGGTTTTTGAATTAAATACCATAAATCGGTCATCAATGCACTTGTGTTTAAACCCTGATCTCTAAACAATGACGTTACTTGCATGCCTAGCATTTGATATATGTACGGGGAGGTTTTCCAACCGAATGGCAGAGTAGTATATGTGAAAACCCAACCCTAAAATTGAATTCCAAAATACTCATCCGATTCTCTTGTAAGTTTTAAATGATCATATCCCGATTTCTCATTACAACAAATCATGTATGCGTCCTTTTCGACTAACATATGGACGTCTTTCAGAGTGTCGAGACTAAAAGGCAAATCTCGAGTCTACAGATTTATAAAGCGTGCATCATGGCAGAGTCTCGGTTTACGGCATAATAACTTTTGAAAGAGAGCACTCGCCTACCTTACCCCATAATCTAAATGACCCATTTTTTAACCTTTCGTTTATTTCTTTCCTAATGAACGACGTATACGATTTGCAAGATGGCGCATTATGGAAAAACTGCTTTGGCGGAATATCTGAATCAAATGATCATCCCCTATAATTCCCTTTAAACGATCGCATGAACGACAGTGCATCAATTCCCGATTCTACCCAAAGTTGCACTGTTGCAGACATGCTATCCGATTTTCTTCTAGTAACATCTGACCTAGCACTTGAACAATTGTGAATTTCGCCAGAAACAAATATATCTGGATTTCGTACAACCGGATCGTTAAACGTTTCATTCTTATCATATAAAGTAAATTGTTCATTTACATGGACTGCAAGTTTGGAATCGCTCTCTTTCAGTGTTATCCACGTAGGATGTCCTCTCTTTTCCAATACACTTTTCTACGGATCAATGGAGTCACATTTTTCCCATTCTTGTATTTCAATCTCAAAGTCCTGTTAAGGAACAAAGAATTAAATTTAATTTACAGAAAGCATCTCTTCTAATAACAGTGAAGATAGGATTCCCAACCTGCAATCCACGCGAGCAAGCTCACTAGGGCGTCAGAGTCCCCGGATATTAGGTTAAAGGAACACAAATTGATGTAATTCAATATTCATCAAGTGTTTTATTCATACAAATATAAGTCCTTTATTGAACAATTCCAAACTACCATTAACATTTTAATGGACATAATTTCATACAAAATGTTTAATAGATCTTGCATAAGCAACGTAGCATATGGTTTTAATGTCCTTATCATATTACTTTCCTCTCGCTGCTTTCATTTTCATACAATCACGGACATAATGGTCAGGCCCACCGCAAAACAGACAATTCCCTCTTGGTGACTGACCTCTACCTGAGCCTCGCTGGTATTTCCTATATCCACCATATCCCGATACACCCCCATACGGGTACATTTGTGGTACAAAATTCCCCTGCCCAAACCCCCAGTAAGCTTGTGGTGGTTGTGAATATATAAGTTCAACATGGGAGACTGTTGATGTGTTGCCTGAACCTTACCCATTATGCTACTTTCACCACACTCTGACTTCACTTTCAAAGCTTTTGACAACGCTTTTACTGCCACATCAGTAGCTTTTCCCCCCAGAATACTTAAACATAATGACGGGATATGTTCTGTCACGTAAGGACGCCCTGGTCCAGTCTTGTACAGAATGTTTAACCTCTGACATACATTAACAACAACTCCCAGGATGATTGTCAATGTGTATGTGTTTGCGTAAAAAACTGAAATATAAACAAAGGATACAATGAAACACCTTGAACTTCATACAAAATAAATTTACATAATGTTATTAAGTGATACTTGAAATATAGTTATCAATAATAACACTATACATAAAGCTTATGACACTTATGGGTTTCCATAGAAGTAAAATTTTGCAGCATAACACTTAGAAATATAGTTAACCACAAATATTAGCTCAAAGCCATCAAAAAACATTCAAGATAACTTGTAAAATTATCAATATTAAGTTTAGCAAATAATTCACATAAAGTTGTTCAAATTAAAACAAGCCTATGTTTACATTTGTTGCAGACGACAACACTCCAATATAAAAGCTTCAATTGTTACACATAAAAAACTGATTATGGCTACTGTAAAAGGTATAAACATGTCGGAATCATCTTTTTACAGAATAATAAACAAGTTTTAAATCATTACTTACTCTGTGGCAGGCTAAACTTGACCAAAAAATACAGAGCGCGGTGTTCAACCGCATAAACAAATGGCGGGCTTCGTATAACAATTTTACCGAAAAACACAAGATAGTTCTAAAATGAAAAATCAATAATTAAAGACAGATTACTCTAACTCTAACAATGGACAGAACAGGATATCTAACTTTTTCTTTATTGTGATCGGCTTCGGTCGATCACAATTGTGTCCATATGAGGCATCCGGCAAATTTAACTATTTGCGCACGCATTGCGCCTTGCACTACCTTATTTACTATGCAGTGACAGCTTCATGTAAATCTTTATTTACATGTAAATTACTAAAAAACAGTATTCTAATGTGTTTGCCTTGATAGTAAAACATCTACACACTTACATGATGATAAAAGTCCTGTTTTTCTTTAAATGCGTAAGAATATTAACCGGGAGTACATTTCGCCTACTAAGAGTAAAGTTTATTCATGCCTTGCTATTTCGAAAAAATCAACAAAACGGTGGGATAAATCCTATTTATCATGATTATTACATGCCGATCATTCCTTTAAAAGGAATACTTGTTACAGTTAGCTTGTCTTGCTAGCTCCTCGAAGACTGCCGCGTCATCGTTGTGAATTCTTCGGGCGGTACTTGCTAATTCTTCAACAAGGACAAGAATCAACGCTTGGTTCCGTCTGCATACACATGCCCCTCACCTTCGCTTTCAGGCTCTTATGCTCCTCTTCTCCTTGGTTCCTCTTCGATTTTTCTAATTCTCCAATCCTTTTTTCCAGAGCATTCTCCGTCTTTTGTTTCTTAGCCTGCGGCTCACCAACTTGAATATTGCTACACTTTTTTATGCAATTCTGGTAAATATATGCGAACAACACATTGAGTCGATACTTCATATTATACTAATCCCCAATCACATTACAGTAAGGTCATCTAGTGCTCTATGTCATGCTTGTATACCACAAATCAGTCATTCGCCATTCACTTTGCTAAAATATATACAATCGTATTTACCGGCTCATCTTGATTGATGTCTTGGCCATCTGGTGGCATGAATTATTGCATAATGCAATAATTTCCTCATCCCCTCCTCTACATTGCAAGTTCCTCCAACCATCTGGAGGCATTCTTCTAACGACTCCCCGGACAGCTCTCTGAATGCCGTCTGCATCTCGTTAATGGTCATCGTCTCCGTTTGCGTGTTTATCTTTACTCTAGCTAAAGGTCCCGCTGGGCCCTCTGCTCCTCTAACACGTTTAATTAACGGGAAAATGTATTTCCCCGTTAATTTATGCCTCTTTCGTAAAACCGCAGGTGGCGGCATCTAAACAAATATAAAAGAAACAAATTGATATAGCCATTCAAATTTTTAATTTGAAACTAGCTACATTATATAGATACAAATCTTGTCTCATAACAAATATAACTATATCATTTATCACGCTTCTTATGTCATATGTGAACATTCTACTTTAGAACTGTTTCATCAGTATACCAACTACTAGTATACATAAGTTCTCTCTCTCTCTCTCTCTCTCTCTCTCTCTCTCTCTCTCTCTCTCT
>WFKH01003881.1:68951036-68968113 GCA_016163765.1 Magallana hongkongensis
TCTCTCTCTCTCTCTCTCTCTCTCTCTCTCTCTCTCTCTCTCTCTCTCTCTCTCTCTCTCCAGTATAAATATTAGATAAACAGATCAAACGGGATATACGTTCTCCGTGTAAATGTGGACTCAAATCATTAAAATAACTAACATTTTTAATGTGTATTTTCTTACGCGATTTTTTCTCTTCTCCTCTCTCTTTATTTTAAGCTATTAGTCCTCATTCGAACTTAGATCATGAACCACCTCCACGTGATTTTAATTTTACCTCAGCGTAGACACACTTTCATCATCATCACATTTTCTCAAGCATCAAACTTACACCCACCTCAACGTGGACTGAATGTACTTCATCAAAATGCCATTTGATTTCGTTCTCTTCTATATCTCATTTCCACAACAATGTGGATTAACATTACACACCTCAGCGTGACTTTATTTCCACCTCAGTGTGGTATATAATTATTAAATGTTTTCCTTTGGAATAAAGAAGACATCCACCTGAACGTGGTTCTAATCACAATTTTCACGGTATTAATCAGTTCTTTGACATTAAATCACACCTGAATACACTAATTTACTGAAACACATCGGAATAATAATAATATTAATAATAATAATAATAATAATAATAACTAGACACGATCTCGTTGCGAGCAACGAAGAGGTCTTCCGTGCGATTTTTTTAAGGTTATATGACCTTGACTTTGATATTTGACCCTTTATCTCCTTATCGGGGCAACAAAAAATATTGATGGTTGGATATTGTTAGGAACATCATTCTCAGCATTTTTATTCTATATTGATTTTCAAAATGATGCTTTTTAAAATATTTGTTCTGTTTGAGATATGTTATCAAAGTTTTGTACTTCTTGCCCTTAAAACCACTTAAAAAGCCCTAATTACGGAACATATGATAAAATAATTATAATATATTGTTAAATAAATGTGAGATGAACATTATTGCTTAAATATATGCAAAAAAAAGAAAGACTTTAGAGCCCTTTTGGCCCCTAAATTGAAAGACCAGCCCCTTTTTCTTGACATCATGTAAAAGGTATTTTGATATTAAACATATTTTGTTCAACAAGTGATTAGAAATTCTTTGCCGTTTTAAGCTATCTGGGATAGGACGTTTTAGGGGCCGACCCCTTATCTCCTTATTGGGGCCAGATAACGAAACTTTTATGATTGAATATTGTTTGAAATATCATTCTAAGCAGCTTTTATTCTATATTGCTTTTCAAAATATTTGTCTTTTTTAAGATATAATTGATCGAAATTTTGGACTTCTGGCCCCTTAAAATCCTTAATTACGTAACGCATGATACAAATTTTATAATATATAGTTTTATAAGTGAAAGATGAACATTTTTGCTTCTTAAACATATTACAAAATATTTCTCAGTAAAGTGCTATGGAAGAAAGACTTTAGAGCCCTTTTGGCCCCTAAATTGAAGAACCAGCCCCTTTTTCTTGATATCAAACGAAAGCTCTTGTAAATATAAATTTTATTTGCTCCATATATTATGTTAAAATATTTTCAGGAAAGGAGATAAAGAACGAAAACCATTCAAAATCACGTAGTTTTTCCAAACTCAATTTTCGGGTCCAAGCGAGCTTCGACACCTTTGAAGCCAGACAACCATAAATGCCTTTAAACACATCTACAATCTTTCGTCTACAATCCCTGAAAATTTAAATTCAATATCTTTTTTCATTAAGGAGGAGATAGCAGGACAAACCGACTCTCTAAAAATCGATAAAACGTCAATATCTCCCGAACGGAAATGACGTCATTAAAATAAAAAATTATATATAAGGTTTTAATCAATATCTACAAGATCTGAAACTTTCACGAAAATCGGTCGAGTTGTTTTCAAGAAATCGCTTGTACAAAATAGCGTAAGAAAATAAATAAATAATAAAAGGGAAAAAGAATCAAAGCAATAACAATAAGGTATTCCGTTGGAAACGGAAGACCTTAATAAAGTCTTTTATTTAGACAGGATAGCACAATTAGTAACAATGTACTAGTTTACATTGTGGTCCTGTATAAAACATGTACAAATGTATAAAACATATGTACAAATGAAAAACACAAAATTACTGAAACTCAACGAATACACATGATCACTGAAACACATCACAATACATTAAATTACGGAAACACATCAGAATACACTAAATCACCTCTTTCTCTTTAGTGACAGGATGGATGTTTGAGGAAGACCCGGTGACTAAAGTCAAGAACTGGATACGTTAACGAATGGAAATCAACGTGCTCCTCTACCACAGATCAAATCTTTTTGAATGAACAATTCTACGTAGTGAATTGACTTTTGTGTTTTTAGATTCAGAATAATCAATGGCTTTACAAGAGCGATTCGATCCTATTTGAAATGATTATTGCTATCATATTCCAAGCATATTTTGGTTTTACACATACATGGCTTATATATGTCTAGAATTTTTTTTTCATTTATCATGTACTAGGATCCATATTGATCAATTTGCTATCACATTCTGCATTTTAAAATCATAAGAGACTTCTTGCCCCCTTCTCATATATTTGAAATTTTAAAAATAAAACTCTTGATAAAATCCCGAAAAATACTAATTTTACAGGTCACAGACGTGGTGTTTGCATTTCTATAATAACATAATTAAATTGACATTGAAACCTGGATTATATACGGAGGCATTGTCATAATTATAGGCATACACTTTATTTGAATTAGTCATCGTAGACATTTGTGTAAATGATTTAATTAAAGTAAACCTAACATTACACATTACAAACGAATATTTCACATATATCAAAAAGATTTCAAACTATATATTTTTTTATCTCCGTTTGAAATGGGGTTTTTCCTGTGGATAGGCTTGCAAACCATTTACTCATTAAAAACAATTTTTGAATAGTTTGGTTGGCAGTGGCTATCTGAAAAGCTGCACATGTGCAACGGCACGGACGACGTCCACGTACAGACACAGGACAAACAAACGGCACGGACGACGTCCACGTACAGACACAGGACAAACAAACGGAATACCATTACAAGTTTGTTTACAGCTAATTGGTTTACTTTTTCATTTCATAGAGTTCCTGCAAATTTTTGTACTGCTATTTATTAACTTATTCACGTTCATTATAGCTCTAGTTTACATATTGTTTGTAAGCGGAAGAATGTTTTAAACCATTCTGTATCTTTTTTCCAATATCAAATTTTGATGCTTGTAATATTTTTACTTATATGCGTTCCATCTAAGCTTTGAGAGCATATTATGCCGCTTGATTGAAGCAAGAATATTTTATTGTAAAAACTTTATAACCAATCATAGTTAACCAGATATGCAGATGACAGTTGTAGAACTGTTTTGCTTTCATATTACGAATACGAAGTAATTAATAAAACCGTATTTCTCTTATTTTGTTTCCTACTGTGATTACTCTCTAGCTCTATTGTTATAGCTTCCCATTGTTACATCTGTTATATCAGATCGAATAAGCAAATTGCATTTAGTAAAAATATTTATTTAAGCTTTTTCTGATATTGGTTTGTTTTTGGGGGGTTTTTTTGGCGGTGGGGTTGGGTTATTTTGTGTGCATGTAATTATGTTTCGACTTATTTTTTTTGGTTCATATTTTCTAAGTATTTCATAGCATGGATGTCACGCGTATTTAAGTATTTATTATCTAAAGGAACCTTAAATAATTACCATCATGTTGTTAATGACATATGTTTGCATATTAATAAAATGCATTTTTTGGTGGTTCATGCAGGGATGAAGGCAGCGAGCACTGCATAAATATATACATGTATACATAACTCGCGTCAGCGTGTTACGTATTTTTTCTGCAATGGTTGTAACCTTGTAAGCTTGAAGTTCATAGCCCGTATGAACCACACATTTCGGTCGATTTGCATCTCATTTAACGACAAGGTTGGGGTTTGCCGACTGAAGGAAGATTAACATTTTGGAAATGCTAAAAGAGGCGAGTTTTTGGTGGGTTTTATTTTCAATTTCACTCACAACACTCATTGACTAGTGACACTGAATAGTGAAACATTAATTTAAAAAATACTAAACCATGGCAACAGCTAACCGGTTAATCGGTTGGGCCGAAGGAACTAATTCATTTATCGGTAAGTCATAAAACATGAAAATGAAATACTTAATGTTGATTTTAACGCAATTTCTTTACAATTTTGATTTTGTAAACCCCAAGCCGTTAATATCATAACCAAGTCAAATTGTAGAGAGGTGTAATGTAACGCTCCAGGGCTGATATTGGGTCAGTAGGCGTAAATCATAATTACTGTTAAAACAAAATGTCACTGCCCTGTCTGTTAATTTTTATCTTTAATGGATGACGATAAATCCTTGTAGAATATACAGTTACAGTTGTTATAAGTAATTGCATTTGATATATAGTATTTTTTTTTTTACCTTTTCCATTTTGTATGCATGAGATAGCAAATGCATTTGTCCTCTTTGGGCACATAATAACGATCCGAAAGAATATCATTAACGGACAGACCCTCCTCATGTCAAAGGCAAACTTTAATAGTAAACAGGGGGGTTTTTTTTATCTCATTCTAATTTTGAAAGAAGACTTTAAGAAAACTGCAAAATTGTGGCGTTTGGTTAGGAAAATCATATGTGACAAATTTGTGTCTTTTGACCGACCGATTAACCGATTAATCGGGCAGTCGGAACGAATTGCGATTAACCGGTTGACAATTCTGCAATCGATCGCCATCTTAAATTAAGATATGCTAAGTTGCGTTTATTCAATATCATTTATTTCATACATTTCAATACGTACGTATATACGAATCTGAATCACTGCATAGCAGAATTTTTATAAAAGAGTGTTGTTAAATGTATATGTATGTTTCAATGAACAGTGAAAATGATGCATCACGATTTTACATGTATGCACATGTTCTTATATTAACGGAGTACGTAAGGGTCGACAGGATCAAAGGTTATTTGTTTTTTATTTCCCGTTGTAGACAGTTCAGTGAAATAAGTTGAATCAATGCCGTCAGATTAAAGTGGGCCAGTCATTCGTTGTTCTTGACCAGATCCTAGTTTCCAAGAACTCCTCTTCCTTAGCTTCCGTTAACCTTAGGCCCACCTCGTAAACCATAGCGCCCTACTGACCTTCATATCAGCATCATTTACCTGTATACCTGGTACTGGTATATAAAATGTCATGCAGGTACAGCATGCATCTATATCTATCCGTAAATCTCGCAGGACGTCCACACTTTTCGTTTCTATAGAGAGAGAAAAAGAGACTTCTTAAGTCCGTTGGGTAAGATCACTTAGATTTTCATATTCTGTATTTATTTTTAATATTTAGTTTCTTTGTTGTATGAAACATAAATATTTCAAAACATTATGACAATTTTTCAGTTCCTCCTTTACCTTACAAGAATGAAAAAAAAAAAAACTGAATTATGAAAAATTTGATTTTGTATGTGTGTGTTGAAAACACTTTTTATTTTATTATTGTGACCTATGATACAACTATAGCAACGAAAATACATTCGAAAAAAAAAAAACAAGCCAAAAAAGTTTTGATTATATCATAAAACTAACTCAATTGCATATTTTTTTTTACTTTTTTAGATACCTTGACTTGGCCCAAAGATGCGGGGTTTCTTGTTGCCCGCAATTATTTTCGCCTTCATCTTAAAGGTTCAGACACTGCATAGTAAGTAAACTCTGATAAAAACAGTCATTTTTACAATTATCCGATATCATGTTTATGGTTTTTTATGTGTTTTCAAACAGCTATGGCTTTTTTAATAATTTACGAAGAGGCATCTGAAAACATATTTCATTAATGTTTAATTTTGCCAAATGAAATACATGTATATAAAAGAAAAAAAGGAATGGTTGAACCGTCCTCACTTGCTTATTAGATGTACAAATGAATGCAAACCAAGTTGTATTTATTGGGGTTTTTTTTATTTTACTGTTATTCATTTACCAATAATTCAGAAACTCCCAGTATACTTTACATTTTTCAAGGTAATTTATTATTAAATTAACTTTTAACGATCATAATGTTATCAATAATATAATGAAGATATAATAAGGAGCTGTGAATTTTCAACAGCTACCGACATAAAAATATATCAGCATCTGTTTAATAAAAATGAAATTCAAATATTATGTTTCAGTAGAACAACCAGTTGGATCATATGAAAATTATGACGTAAAAGACCCGAGTTACAAGGGGACAGATTGGAAGAAACTCAACAAAGGTAATGAGAAGCCAGAAACAGGGTTAAACAGAGGATCCGGAAGTGACAGCGGGTCCGGTAGTGACAAGAAGTATGGAGGAAGTGACGGCAGTTCTGAAAGTGGCAGTAGATCCGGAAGTGACAGCAGTTCCGAAAGTGACAGAAAAAATGGAAAACGATTTGATGGCAGCTCCGAAAGTGGCAGTAGATCCGGAAGTGACAACGGTTCCGGAAGTGGCAGGAAGATTGGAAGAAGATTTGGGTCAAGAAGTGATGGCAGTTCCGAAGGTGGCAGCAGCTCCGGAAGTGACAGCAGTTCGGGAAGTAATAGGAAGTATAGAGGAAGATTTGGGTCCGGAAGTGATAGCAATTCTGAAAGCGGCGAACGCTATTACAGAAGAAATGACAGGAAATACAGAGGCTCTTGGTCAGGTCGTTCGTCCGAGGGGTCCTGGAGCGGAAGTTCCGAGGATAGTCGTTCGTCTAAAAAAGGGTCATCAGAGCGAGATCGAGGCAATCTTATATACGACTATAAAGCAGGTGGCCCCTACTTTTATACAGAAAGCAAAAGCTCTCAATATCCAGGTCTAAGAGTTGTTGAGAAGTATGGTGCCAAGAATGATAATGGAGGAATGTTTGATCCTAGGTTCGACTGGCTAGCAAATTGGGGAGGGTTTGGCAATTATGGCGGAGGCGAGTTCGGAAGTTATGGCTACGGTCAATACCCAAACAGAATAGTGGCCGAACAGAACTGGCTGAACATGATTAACAGTTATCGCTTTTAATATAATAGACAGGTCGTGGGATTCCATCACAATACGTAGCGATCGTTAAATTTATTGCCCAGTTAAAATTCCACTTGCTATCAATGTTCGAATTAAAAATTATATGTGGGGATAATTCATTCAGTAATAACGCTATTAGTAGTGTGAAAATTTAGGGTTAAATTCAGTTTTTCACAATAATATCAAACGTCCTGCTATAATTATAAATTGTTGCCCGTTATAACGTCCCAATTCGTTCCTTATTTGTATACCTTTATAGTGTCAAAAAGGTTTCCTACCAACGTGCATGCGGTAATAAAAATATGTGTATTTCGTTATTTAGATCTAACGTGCAGGCTGTCGTAACAAGATCTACTACGAAAATATAGGGAAAGAGTCATTTGTTATATTTACATAAAACATAAGAAAGAAATCCGATCGTGTTCACCTATAGGTTTTGAAACTTAAGGTGGTATGGGACTCCTCCATATTGTGACGCAAGTCCTATCGAAATTAATAATAAAATCAAGTATAATGTTATAAATCCTTTCTTTCTTGGGTCAGAGCGTTAACTACGAATCTGTACGTCTCGAGTTCGAATCTCACGTGGGCTTTTATAATGTTTACCTTTCCATAAAATTTAAAAACCTAGTTTTTGGTCAAAAAATTTTAAATTGTAAACCGTGAATGTATTTTGATTATAATGTACTTTTAACCACATTAATATTGACAGGTGTCCAATACCACCTTAAAACCGAATCGCGATCTCGACAGATTAAAACAATTAATCCGCGTATAAATTGCAATCCTTGAACATCAATTTAAAACTGCTCTCACACGCACAATATACCACTGTTGCAGGTTATGTAATTTTTCTGCAGTGCTTGCTTCATTCATACTACCATGAACCAAAAAAGAGAGCATTTCAGTATTGTCCATGACGTGACATATAAAATTACAGCACAGCACTAAAAACTCATATTTTGCCAATTTTACTTAAAATAACATTCATATTCATAAAGACATGCAGATATTTTTCAGTTTTATTGCAATGATAATAGTATATCAGAAATGTATACATAACTTATATATTGTTCCACAAAGAAAAAAAACAGGAAATCAAATTCTTCCATAAACATAAAGTAAATTTTTCTATTGGAATGTTAAAGGTTTGGTAAATCACATGCATCAATCAAAATGTTATTACAGCAGTGGTACTTCAATATCACATGGTTAAGATATATTGCACAAAGTAACACAACCTTGACGAAGACTGGCTTATATTGCTAAAAATCACTCTCCTTATAATACATTGCTAGACAAGCCACAACACAAATCTCAAATCAACCAAGGGGTATAGACCTTTATAATGTGTCTGTAAAAGTTTTCTAATGCGTTTCTCTAAAAGCGAATCATAAACGTGATATTGTAAGCATGAAGATAAACTTTGTTGTTTACGTAAATATTGTGATAACTGTGTAGATGATATGTATGGTGTTAATAAAGTTTATATCATAAATATGATTTTCTGTTTCCAATGGAAAAACTTGGAGTGACTCTAATGAAAATTTTCATTTAGATTACAAATGAGCATCAATAGTTGTGATGTAGTTCAGAAAAAAGGGCCTCAAAGTTTGATTTTCAATAAAATTTAAAGAAAAAAAGATCTTGAACTCTTTACTTGTCTTAATAATATTTTGTAAAATTTTTGATACAATGAACAACTTTCAAGACACCCTTTATCAAAGTTTTAAAAAAGCTTTCGTTTGTTACCTTTTCATTAACTCATATTAAGTTAAATACATATGATATGTAAATATATAAAATTTACACAAATAAAAAATAATTTACAAATTATTTAGTATACAATCAATGTATTATAAAAACAGTGGATCAACTACAAAGAGGTTTGAACTATGAACTTTAGATTGTTACTATAAATAACAAGTTTGAATTTACATTGTTACTATAAATAACTTTAAATACTCACATATGGCTAACTTCATCTGAATATTGAAAATCGATAAATGTTTGTGAGACTGTTTTCATTAGAGACATCTGAACTGGGGAGAACAAGTGGTCCTTGTCCTAATACAGGAAATTAAATACTGTACAATATTTTTCGTGCCAAAAGTGGTTACACTTGCTACAGAGAATCCAAGTATAATAAACTGATGACACCAAAAATCTCAATGATAATACAGCTTAAAGTTAATGGATAATTATCCATATTACTGCATAAAATGTTAAAAATTTGTAAAATATATCCGAACAATATGATAAAAAATGACATACCTTATACATTCATGTGCAAGTTGGAGAATTTATTTCTATTAAAGATACACAACTAATTCATAAATACGTTCTCTAACTCAAAGCCCATTAAATCACAAAAGAGTTGTTTGCACAAAAAAAGCTTTCTGAAATCCAAAGGCACAACTTAAAACACCAATAAAAGAAACCTTGAACACCTTGTTGTGAAACCTGATAAAAATTAACATGTTTTTCTTCTCAATAAACCCACAGAAATATCAATTAATTTCAAATACTTTCTCTCTAAATTTTTCTTTTGGCAAGACCAGCAGAATATTTAATAAGATTTTTTCCTCCTTTTATTTTTCTAGAATACTTTACATATTTCTAAAAAAAAAAAGTCAATGCCAATCAAAACTAAAATTTTCAACATCTAATAAACCAAATTACCTAGACTTGACAATATGCCAGTATCCATGGTCTTCTAATTTTTATATGGCATGATACTTATTCTAAATCTTGATCAGTAACTTAGACCTCAATTAAAATACCTAATATAAAACACATGAGGAGTGTAAATTTCACTTTTTTGATCAACAGAAAATCACAACCAACTAAAAATAACAAACCCACAAAAAATAAACAAAAGCTCAGACAATACAATAGGGAAGCTCTCACGGGCCATTAATTAATAAAGTAATAAGTTTATACACTCATAAACCAAGCAATAAATGCAACCTTGCATCAGCTGATTTCAGTTTGACCGAATTTCACAAGACACAAAGCCTTGGTCAGGGGATTGAACAATAAATTGACGAAGACCAGCTCACAATTGATTTCAGTTCCACTCTCACAAAATACATAGCATTAAAGCAAGGGTTCTAAAAATACTGCCCCAGCTCACAATTGGTTCAGTAGGACTTAATTTCACAAGACACAAAGCATTAAAGTCATTCAGATCAAAAGAGAGCATGGCCTCAGAGCCTGGTATTAAAACACAACTTGAGAACGGACTGTAATCTTGTTACAGCAATGGAAGACAATCTTGGTATTATTGATTGCTCAGAGTAGAAAGTGATCAGCAAGAATCAGAACACAGAGATTTTACTGGCAGCGTCTTAGGTATGACAATGTCAATTTTTACAAGAACTTGAAACACATTTTCTATTGTAAATATTATTCTCAAAAATTTGTTTACTCTCAGCATTCCATGTTTATAACAAAATACACATTATTTAGCACTTATACATTGACTTAAGTTTGTTCTTATAGTAGTAATCCACTACAACTAAAAAACACATGTACACATATCTTTGGCAATGAATAATCTTACAGTTAAAGATAATAACCAACTAAACAACCTACTTTCAGTTTGAAAATGAAAATACATGTAACCACAACACAGTTTGTAGATATAAATATCAAATATTGACACCAAAAAAGAATTAAGTCATTAAAGGATCACAGAGTAAAAACGATACATTGTTGGAGATATATAAAATTGTACACCAATTCTGATATGTGCATCAATTGGAAGGTGTAGATCAGGAATTCCAGTTTGAGAATGTCCACAGCGAGAATGTGTAGATAAAGAATGCTACATAAAAGTCTGAGAATTTGACCAACAAGAATGTGCAGAAAAGGAATGCTAAAAAAAATATGAGAATTTCCCAAACGAGAATGTGTAGAAAAGGAATGCTAAAATAAAGTTTGAGAATTTCCCCAGAGAGATAATCATCGGCGGAGATTATCCAGTCATGTTCCACTTCCTGAATGTCTTGACTCCATCTTTCTTCCACTCCTCTGCGCTGATACAGATCTGCTGGAACTGCTCCATACTGGCCAGGGAACACGCCCCGATAAACGCACTGTGGTACCGCTGGGGAGAGGCATGGACCTACAACAGAGAGGTCAGAGAATTTCATTATTCACTGAATTGTAAGCTAATCTAGCTAATGGCAATAGATCAACTAATCTCATAAAAAATTTATTGAGTGTCTACAAATCTTAAAATTAATTATAATGTTCCTTTATCTCAGTTTAAGGAAAAGAACATATTGTGTCTTGTGTTACAAAAAAACTATCTCCAAACAACTACGTGTTTTGTTTCTATTAGAACTGATAAGAGAGTATTATCTATTATTTTCATTTTAATAAGAACTAAACATCTTTTCTGAATAAGTACTATACTGATGATGACAAGACCAAGACTGCGGTTAGTGACCTTAGGTCAGGGTCATGACACAGCATCTTGGTCAAGAATGAGCATCTGATATTTCTTTTCATAAATGCTATGAATATGAACCAGACATGAAAGCAAGGTGAACAATTGGAAGAACAGACAGTAAAACATATTGATTCCAATATACTGTATATTGCCTTGTGTTATTTTCGCTCTTCTACACTTGCAATCGTTTCAGCCCCATCTTGAATTCCCCCCGACACATTTAGAAATAGATGCTCCTTCCAACTAACACAGTAATTAAAAAATAGTTTTGATTTTGCCCAGTCTTAAAATTGTTCGCTGACAGCAAGAGCAAGGGGGCGAAAATTAAATGGGGGCAAATATTTCCCTGTATACAGTACTTCCCAAAGTTCATTTGCAGTGGGGTATGATTAAGAGGTGGCTGTTATTCTCAGCAAGAAGCAGCCTTCCTTGACCTACCTCTACCATCACAGAGGGAGGAGCCAGCTTCTGTAGCTCACACTGCAGTCTTTCCGCGAACCCCGGCAACATGGTCACCCCTCCACTCAGGTAGATAGCTCTGATAATGGAAACACCAAGTAACATAAAGTACATGTACATTCAAAATTTCATAGACTCAGATAGGTGCCCCTGATAATATACAAATATACTGTTTACTCCAATTATTAATGACTACAAGATTCCACTGTCAAGTAGAAGGCCCTAACAATGAAACACCTGTCCAATATACTGTCCTGCATACAAGATTTAAAATGTTTCTGATCTCAGATAAATCTAAATTTGTCATCAACCTAGCAGTTGATGTAAAACATTACTTTCACCTTTTAAACAAAATTGCAAGGTGCAATAATCTGGATGCAAAATTACTAGTGGGTAAACAACTATAAACAATTTTGGAAGATTATAAAATCCCTAGTAGTGCATAGTGTTATCTTTTGTACCACAAAATTTATAAAAGTTATCAAACTCTTTAAATCAGATTTTGAACTGAAAAGAATAGCAGCAGATAGGATAGAAAAGACAGATGGACATATGATTTAATATTTTTCTACCATTCAGCGACACACAAAGTGACCAAAGCATAGAAATCTGTCTGTAGAAATGACACAGCTATTAGACTGTAAGTAGATTTACCTGTACATCCTCTTCCTGCTGTCGATGGGACAGGACTGGATGGCCTGGAACACCAGCTTGTGGACACAGGGGTAGTCCATCCCCCACAGGTCTGTGTTAAAGAACCCCTCGGGGCTCTTAAAACAGCTGTAGTCATGAGTTACCTCCCTGCAAAAAAAACAAAGTCAAGAGTTACCTTCCTGTGTACAACAATAAAGTTACGAGCTACCTCCCTGTAAACAACAACAAAGTCATGAGTTACCACCCTCTAAGATTATTTTTATGAAATACAAATAAGAAGAGTCAATAACCTGTATTTGTTTATTTTTTACTCATGGGCACTTAATTTGGATATGTGGCAAATCTAAAAAAAAATTATTCTTTTTTTTGTTTTTAAAAGAATTCCAACAATTGCTCATAGGAAAGTGGTTTCCCTAGAAGCACCCTAATTCCACAGAATATTGGTTTTGAATTAAATATCTAGATAACGTACATGGTAGCCCCCTGAGGGAGATCGAAGTTGTTGAGATAGACTGTGGCTCTGTAGTTCTCTGGGTCCTGCTCACACTTCTTCAGCGTGTCTTTGTAATCTGTGACTAGGTAACAGGACTGAAACAAGACAGTATCCATTAATACAGCTTCAACCACCCACAAAATATAGTCCAGCAGAAATTTATATTATGAAGACAGTATCCATTAATACAGCTTCAACCACCCACAAAATATGGTCCAGCAGAAATTTATATTATGGGTTAATTCAACAAGCTATCGTTTAAATACATAAAAAAAACTTCTAATTTTTGAAGGATGAATGATTTTTGTTGTCTTTTTATCTTGTTTTATCTGATTTTATAATAATTTCAATGAAGATGAGCTTTAAATTCTCTTCCTGCTTCTTGTTACCTGTTCCATTACATAGCGGACGATGAGTTGTTGAATGGGTGTGGAGAACTTGTAACCGTGGAGACAAGAATTAAGAGATTCCAGGACCTTTTGACCTCCGTATGACTGGCGGGAAACTCCCCCTTCTATCACAAAACCTGCAAGAACAAAACCTCAGGATGACACAAAACCTACAAGAAATCTTAAAACAAGAATCCAAGCAGACAAGAACACATCAAATACATTTTTTATAAAATTTCTGAAACCAGCTAAATAAATAATAGTCTTTGAAAAATAAGTACAATCAAACAAGATTACAGCTAAGTGCCAAGGACAAAAAATTTTAATTCGTTTTTAAATCTGATATAATATGAAGTTATAATTTTTTTTTTAATCTGAGACTAGGGGAAACAAAACTGCTTTGCTATTAGCACAAAGGATGACTGCACTTAAGGACATGAGATATTTGCTAGAAAATAAACTTTTAAAAGAAGAATTTTTCTTTCAATTGCAGAAATGGTCAACATCTAAACTGCAACTTTACGTAATTGCGTTAAATAAAAGTATGTTGTTACCAAGTACGACTTTGTTTTCATAGGCGGGGGTCATCACGATTTCTTGAATCTCCATACGATAATGAGGACGCCCACTTTTATACTGACTTCATACATAGTCAGCGCATGTTTGTCTATTGTTCTCCGTTTAACAGTAGTTGTATATTTGCATTATCAAAGTTATGTCAAAGGGAGATTAATAGACAAACATGCGCTCATGGTTTAAATGAGAAAAAACTGCTTCTTCTTACTTTCGCTTTCCCTGTTGTAACCAAGGGTTGATGCATGTTGAATATTATAATTCACCACGTGATTTCTCACCTCAGGTAACTTTGTGAATACAAAATTCTATCACGTGACGTGTAAGGTAGCATGTTATGTGCTAACTAGGACAATGTTTTCGAACATGTTAAGTTGTCAAGTATTGATTTAAAGTCTTCTGTACTTACATGGGAGTGGTCTAATTGTTGAAACCATAGTAAATAATATACTTGTACCATATATAATAGATAGGGTTATGGTGAAAGAGTGATCTCATCAATTTTTATACATGGCATTGTTATTTATGCTAGTCTAATTTTAGTACATTCTGATAATGTCAGCTCCACCTCTCATGCATATTAATATCAATCTTACGTTCGATCAAGGGCAGATAAACGTTGTAAGGAGAAAAACATAGAATGAGCTATTGTATCACAGTCTCAAATCTTAATTCATGTTAGAAATTAACTAAACTCTTAAAAAATTTTAACAAAAGTGATATTAGGTTAAGAAATAAACGCAACAGAAGCGGCCTAAAAGGGCCGCAAACCCGGCGCTAAGTGCAGTCATCCTTTATTATAAGTAAGTTAGCTCCGACAGGATTTTACAAAAAAGAAAAATGTCTACTTTGATGCTTTGCTTCTAATATATGCCTCACTGACATGACTAACCGTCGTAAATGGGTAGAATCTCCATTCTCTCCCCTATGTCCACAATAATACCAGACGTGGCGTTGTAAGAATACAGAGACAACAGAGACTGCATCACCATACAGACTCCCTGGACGTGGTACGTGTCAATTAGTTCACCCATCAAATCGGCCCGGATCTTATCTGCCAAGCTCTGAGGGGTACTGATCATCAACTGATAAAAAAATGTCATTCTTAGCATCAATTTTTGTGCAATAGTTACATACAAATCAATTAATGATAAACTTGATAAATTCAATAACTACGAAGGAGCTCTGCTAGTCCTTTTGACTGGTCCCCATACCCAGTAGTCAGCTGGTTCCACTTTGAGCTCAGTGAAGATTTTCTTGAACACTGCACCAATGGTGGACATATCAATACTAAACTGTGAATAAAAAGAGACTTGATCAAAGCCGGATCAAATTGACTGTAATAGAAGAGATGACCATAAAGCCTGTATTGAATGATGGCAAAAAAGGTACAAAAGTGAAAACTGAATAATCAGTGATAAATGCTGTAATGATCAAATGATAAGCAGATAAATGGAGGAAAAATGGTAGCAACAAATGATCTATCTCTGGTTATGATTCACATTCAACCAAGACAATCTATAATTGATGTAAATATTGAATCCTTCTAGAAAGCATGAAGCCATCCATTGTGTAATACTGGATGATAGATAGCTTGGCCTTACAAATACATACACCTGGTACATGCATCACAAAAAATAAATACATGTATCGATCAATAAGTCCTTCTCCCACACAGAAATAAGAAAATGTCAGGAAACACTTAACGAGCAGAAACTAGAGGAAAGCAATGAAGCACATAGGTGTCAGTGATACAATGTGATACAATTACAAGTCATGACAACTCATAAAATTGTGAGAGATGATACATGACACAAACACAATGATACATGGTGATACATGATGACATAAACATGATACAGAGACTGATGAGCAATGAACTAACATATGGTTAGACATAATGCATGAAGAGAAACACGACACATGATAAGTTGTGATAGATAAGGCATGGTGGAGCATGATATAGACTTAACATCATGAAAATGATCAAAATGAGTGGTGATAGTCTGACCTTAATAATGATTTGACCTTGGTTATCAAACTTTATCAGTTAGTGCTGGTTTGCAATTTGATGCAAACACATTGTGTATACAAATGTTTACTTTTACCACCAAGCGGTACATTTATATTATTTTTTTTAAAGAGATCAACAATCTTCAATCATTTTATGATCTTCTTTGATAAAATAGTCTGGACAATATCTTTGGGTCAAACTTGGGAATCCACTGACGACAAATTTCAGCGATTTATCTAACATTACCAGGAAGCCTTTATTGAAACATGAACTGAAGTCGAGGTAGGGATGTATAAGCAGTGTTCATGGAAAAGGGGATTTCAGTGTTATGGCTGGAATTTACAGATAGTTGATATTTTGATTCAGTCAATTCTATTTAAAAGTGTGTGTCTGTTTCATGGAAGGAATAGCAAAGTCATTCAGGAATTTGTGCTGGCATGTTTGAAAATTTCCATCTCAAAATAATCACATTCAATAGTATATCAATTATTTTTCAACTTCCATCTTTGGGGGAAAAAATTCAGACTCAGTGCTGGTGCAGTTTTAAAGCCCATGCCTAACCATAAATATTCACTATAAACTACAAGCAGATAAAGGGAGGAAGTCAAAGGTCAGAGTTCAAGGACATCGATGAAACTTACAGGCTGTAAAATATCCTAGAAAAATGACCAAAATCAAGATAAAGGTAGAGAGTGCAAAACTTATTAAACCTGCAGCTAAAAATCAAAATGTCATTAGTAACAAACAAAAAACAAGAGGCCCATGGGCCACATCGCTCACCTGAGCAACACAAGACATAATAAAATCAGCTAAATATAAACCTACATCAAACTTTGAACCTTATATGTGGCACAAGAATTATCCAGGTCCACAGTCTAAACAAATGAGAATCAACAAATGTCAATATGATTGCATATTAGTAATACTATAAACTAAATATTTTTGAGAATGATCAAATTTATTTCCAATGTAAAAATTTGACCCCCCCCCCTCT
>WFKH01003881.1:68973113-69020750 GCA_016163765.1 Magallana hongkongensis
TTATCGCAAAGCTCACTTGGGTGTATTCGCTGCGAGCGATGTAGCATTGCGTTGAGTGATGACACTTTCTAATCCATGTGTATTTCAATTGCGATTCGCAATAAAGATTCTGATTGGCGCATTTATATAGACCCGCCCATTTATCAAATGCATGTTGAGAACATGATGCTAACACGTGGAAAGATATGTCGGAGAAAGAAAAGTTCTCATAAAGTTGTACTAGCAAGTTTAAAATTACATACATAGTTATTTGATAACAAACGGGGCGATGTTTACGTACATGTGTAATTAATGTTAATGAAAAGAAAAAGAAAAGTTCCCTAAAAGCAGGGATCGGCGCATATGGATTATCAGTCACAGATTGTACTTCGCTTATCGAATAATGTTATTCAGTTCATTGTGAAAAAATTCGTCAGAAACTTTAGTGAACAAATAAATTTTACGTTACCGTTCATAATGTACCATATATGTATATGGAAAATCGCATGATTTGAACAGTTTTTCCTCACAAAAAACTTGTTGCAAAATGTAGATCCACGGGAAAATTGGGTTGACACGCCGTGAAATCCATTAGACGTTTTACAGCATACGTCTTCACTTTTTTGTTTACAATAAATCTTTACTGAAAATCTTTGAAACATCGTCACTAGCTCCGCAAAATGAAGAAGTGTGGTTTGTTTATATACATGGAAAACTGACGGTAAAATGGCGACTCGATCTGCACGTGAATTTTACAATCCGAGGTCGATTAGCGTGTTTGAGAGAAAATCAGCGGCAAGTAAAGTGTCAACATCAGTAGTAAATATTGTCTGATGAATATCGAGGAACATTTAATAAACTGAATGTTTCTACAGACTAAGTGAGCTACAAAATAACGTTAATCACAGATCAGTTATTGAACACGTGTATATGCCGTAAATTTCAAATTTTGTGTATGCTTGTAGTTCTAAGTGTGTCATATTAATCGGTCAAAGTTCAATAAAATGCAATATATGTAATATTTATCGTCAGTATCTGTTGTGAATTCTTTGGAATAAGCTACAACAAAATAAATACTGCCTCATCTTAAAGTGATGCGTTAAAATGATTTGAATTTATCGATGAAGTATGTATTATCTTGAAAAATGAATTGGGGATTGAATCTGTTTAAACAGCGTGTTTTTGACAATTGTTTATACAAAAAAAGAAGCAGCGATTATTGTGAGAACTGTCAATTATTGCAGTGATTTAGTTTTTGCAGTTCAGATACAGAGTTAAACGACACATCTGGCAGTTAGTGCATAAATTAAAAATACCACGTTAGAAGGTAAGAGTGGGCGGGTACTAAAACGGCCAATAAAAATGCTTGTTTTATAACTGCAACTCGCGATCCCAATAGTGTCGTCACTCAACGCATCAGTCCATCGCTCGCAGCGAATACACCCAAGTGAGCTTTGCGATAAGAAACAACATTGCATGCTTTCTATTTCTAATTTTGCATTAGTTTGCAAAAGAAAGCCTGGGTTTCTAAGAATACAGGCTGGCTACAGTCCCCAGAGTAAGGTTGTGCACTAGTTAAGAGTAAAATTTTTATAGAGACCAAGACCTTTTAATCTGCATTTTCAGAAAATTAAAGAGCTTTTGCAAATGTGGAATTTGTTTTTCCATGCAGAGGATCTAGGGACTAAACTTTGCTGTGACACTTCCCCATGCATATAATAAGTTTTCATATTGTTCATCTTTTCCATTGCATCTTACAATTAGTACAAATAATTATCCAACGAACGTAAAATATTAAACCAATGCAATATAATGCATATCCAATCTATTTCTGGCTGTCAGAGCTATGTATATTTATTTCTATTTCCCAAGACTTCAAACCATTAATGTATACAGTGGACCTAATTTTACACTTCTATATAAATTTTATCCAGAAAAGTTACTCAGACATTATTATGTTATACGGTGATATACTGAAGAAGTCATTAGAGATAGACATTTGATCATTTGTAACAAACTGGATTGGACAGCCAATCAAATCTGCTCTAGCCCATTCTAGTATCATTTTAAGACTGCAGAGATATTATAGAACAAGTTTCAACCTTTTAACTACATTACACCATTAGCTGTGACTGCATTATCTTCATAGGCTTATGAACCTCAAAACAGCTGGACCAGATCAAAATCAAGATGCTTTTTACTACACTGCAATTTTTCAGAGCTAGAGAATTGCTTTCCTTTCAATTAAATCTTTCAAGAAAACTTAAAACAAAATTTATTTTAAATTCATTACAACAAACTGATTATGGAACTAAGCTACATACTAGATATTTTAGAGGGGTTTTTTTAACCACCATAAAAATCACAGATTTCAAATCATCCGAGTCATATAAGTTGTACACTCATTTTTCTCTCCATTAACAGATGTTCTATATAATATCAATTTTTCTTGATGACAATGTCTTGAGTTGTCATAGCATGAAAAAATATCCATATTTCTTCTAATTATTCAATTTTATATCTGTAAGGCCTGACTTCCGTTTGCATAAAATTAAGGATACGAAAAAACTAAGTAGTTGTGTTTGTGTGACATTGAAGCTATTCCTCTCAGATAAACTCACTGATAAGTCTTATTTATCCAGAACATTCATGGCCATTTCTTAATCATTCCTTAATAAGCGGTAGAACAAATGCACAGAAAATGACATAACCTGAATGCAACGGCAAGCTATTGCAGGACCACCTTTAAATTATTGTTTGTTTTCCCTCTTCATACAGACTGATAAAAAAAATGTACCTTCAAGTTCATTTTATTAACCTTCAGAGCATCATCTTTTGTGAAAATACAATTTTTTGCAGACCTCTTTTCTCTTAAGAAAAGTAGTTTCGAATTATAATTCTTCCTCAACTTTGAAATAAAAAATCAATTTCCCTACCTACCAGCCTAAATTTCAAAATACGAGTCAGAAGAGGGCAAACAACATTATTTTAAAGGCAACCTAATGATCATTTAAGCCCTTATTACTGCTGGGTGAAGCTAGGGTTGTCCCCCATCATTAGGCAGTAACTGAGAAGTGGCAACTGTAAACTTAGAAGCTTAGATCTGAATTTAGTTGCACTATAAAAGCCATATATAACAGGCTGCAGGCGTTATCTCAATTATCTCCCTTTTCCCCTCATTTGTAGACAGTAAGTAAAACAGGTTTTGAATGCAAGGTGTGTCATAAAAGTTTAATATTTAATGAAAAATTCGTAAAAATTGCATATCAAACATACATAAGTTGCCATGTGCGATTGCTATAAAGCAGTGCTGATTCAAAAAAGAAAGCACATATGATTGAAATTAAAATGTTAAAACAAAGCTCATCCCATAGAAACCAGGTACAACTCATTCAGTTCATTCTAACACAATATAACAAAAACATGCTCAAAATTGTCACTACTATGGACAGTTCTAATAATAGTCTATCGTTGTTATCATCTTAAACTGATCTTTATAACCCAGATATTATTGTATTATTACATGTATAATATCATACTGTTTTAAATTCACTCGTAAATTTTTCTTCTTAGACCATTTGCAGATTCTATTTCAGTTCAATCTCTGTATTACAGAACCTTGATAATATTGAAAATTTAGCCTTGTTCTTATAAGCAAAAACCATGAAAAATCTCGAAACTAAGAACAAGACATTATCAATAATAGTAGGCTACTGGTGTTATGTTACTTCAAAGAAACGCAAAATTAATCTTGATATCCAAAAAGACAAAAAAAAATTATAGTAAAATCTGCATTTCAAAATATTTGTCATAGGTAGTCACATTTTGAAAATGTTTAAGCCATGTTTCAGAATGATTTTCTAAAATTGGTCTTTCAGATCTCATTCATTAGTGACGAGTTCAACTTTATATAAACAATGAGTAGGTATACTTTTATTTAGTTTTTGAAGACATGTTTTAAATTATTCCTTTTGAGATCAGGATGCTTTCTACACATATTATCCTTACCCAGCTACTTATTAATGAAAAAAAAAATATGGAAGAACTGATAACAGGTGGTGGTCAAAACAGGAAACATGTCTCATGAACAACAAAAAACATTTTTCATTCCATTTTTGGAATTTCAATGACAACAATAGATTAACTTGCTTAACAACTGTAATGTGGGCTAGGTAAAATGAGAACACCAAATTATACCAATTAATGCAGGAATTCAAAAGTTGCATGCTTGAAGTCTGACCTAAATTGACACAGGTATTTTACACCACAGACATTGAAATCACAAAAATAAACATTGACACCTGCAGCTAGGTGTGTACTTGATTTCGCAGCATTCATATCTTATAAAAAACTAACTTTTATTTATTTAGTCATTTTCTTATCTGAAAAAGAACTAAAATAGTCATTCTCACAACTGGTTTTAGGTAATTTTTAGGTAATTTATGGTAAAATTATTACAAGTTTACAAATACCCATTAGAGATGAAAAATCTTCAAAATTTCAAGTTGCTAAACAAGTCACACCTTGCAGTACATGTGTCAATTAAAAACATTCTTGCTAAGTATCTGGGTATATATAATCATGATGCAAATTGTTAATAAACAACTTTAAAAAATATACCATATTTATTAAAGTTGGGAAAAAATCTTATTAGATTCTGTTTCAGCAAATTAGTAAAATGAAACACAAAATGCTAAATATATAATAACTGGCTTTCAGGTCTACAGAACATTGTACATGAGAAACTACAGTCAGCATTAGTCAGTGCCATTAGAGGTCTGAAAAAACTGGTCCAGTTTTACGAAATTCCAAAACAGAAAATATCTGTGTTCCAATTTTCCTTTTTCAGCTTTAGAGACCAGCTTTATCAAAACCAATACAAAACTAACAAAAACAAACATAAATAATATAAAAAACAATTGCAACATTTTTCATATAAATATTCTCGAGAAATAAATTCAAAATATGAAATTAAGAATTCAATGCTTTAACCAATAAACTTAGAGGAGAACAATAAATAGTAACAAATGTTATCTGGATTTTACACAACAAAAAAACATAATGAATGCACCTGGGTATATACTGGCAAGCAAATAATAAGCTCGGCATACATGGCAAGCATTGCAAAATGTCAATAGTACTGCTCACTGGGATGCTGGAACAAGTTACCTGCCCCTGGTGGAAGAGAGAGCTGGATGCTAGACGTCTTCTCGTTTTGATTACTGTCACTATTCAACTTCATCACCTCCATCTCCGCGATGTTACGCGAGACATTTTCAGCGTAGCTTTTCAGGTCAGGTCCCAAAGGTACAGTGCTCTGATATGCGATGGTTTCCACAAATTCATGAACAGTTTCTGAACTCTGACTCGTCTCACTACGGTCACTTCTATACCCCATTGCCTCATCTAAATCCGTCTCTAGCAGACTGGACTGGGACCCAAGTTCTGACAGATCCAACTTCTCATGACTTTTACACATTTTTTCACTATTAACAACAGAATTTCCATTGAAGAGGTTTTTCTCTGAAGATGTTGATGATGTGGAAATTGACCTCTGTTTCTTTGGACTTTTCACTTTCCCCTTCTTCACATCTTCTTCTGTCTTCAGTGGCTCCTTCCTGTACCATTTCCCCGATGGCTTCTGTCCATTGGATCCCACGGACACCCGTTGTCGGTCACTTCTGATGAATGGATTATCACTCATTGTGGTGAAGCTCTCCTGGTCCTCTTTTTCTGTGACTGTTTTTCTAGGTGTTGTTGGTGTCCCCTTCTTCTGCCTACCATCCTCCAGCAGATCATCTTTGCTTCCAATAGATTTCTTTCTCCTGCTCGACTTGGTTGGCTGCATGTATCCAGGTAGATTGCTTTTCTCGCTTGACCCATCATCGCTATGTCTTTCAGCAGATGCTTCTCTTTTATCCCTGTCAGAAGACTTCTCCCTTTTTACCTTTTGTGTGGTTGGTTTTTTAGCTATCTCAGGCTTTTTCGCTGTTGTCTGTTCACCATTGTGATAGAGAAGGTTCTGAATGCTAGACACCCTTTCTTTCCTGACTTTGGAGTTCTCCTTGTGACCATCCTCACTGCTTTGATCTGTTGAATTAGAAGGTGACAGTTTCTTGCTCTTTGATGTTGCCCCTTCCCTAGCTGGACTTTGCTTTCTTGGAGTGGTAGCTGGACTTTGCTTTTTTGGAGTGGTAGCTGGACTTTTCCTGGCTGGACTTTGCTTTCTTGGAGTGGTAGCTGGACTTTTCCTGGCTGGACTTTGCTTTCTTGGAGTGGCAGCTGGACTTTTTCTAGTTGGACTCTGCTTTCTAGGAGTGGTAGCTGGACTTTTCTTAGAAGTTACTTCTGCTGAAGAGTGATTTCTCTTGGCAGGAGAGGGACTTTGTTTACGTGGAGTAACAGAAGGACTCTTCTCCAGGGGAGTTCCACGTGGACTTCTTTTGGTTGAAGAGACAAGAGATGGACTTTTGGGAGGTGTGGCCATGGAATTTCTAGATGATGACGATTTTGATGATGCACCAGAGGAAGATTTTGACTTAACAATTTTTGTTTTACCTTCATCATCTTTATTTGGTGTATGAAGCTTTAATTTCAGTTCCTCCTTAACTTTCTGAACGTCTCTGTCATTTTCACATTTCTCTAAATCATCTTGAGCTGCATTGTTGAGGGCATCCTGAATATTGAATTTGTTCTTACAACATGGGCACACAAGTTCACTAATTGTTTGAACAAATTTATCATATACATCCACATCAATCTGAACTCCAGTATTTCTAGCTTTGACCAACATCTGAGTAAAATTGTCTCTAACACTTGCATCATTAGTTTGTACTGATTTGCTCCTTTTCTCCGAGGCTATAATGCTGCTTTTAGAGGTCCCACTGCTCAGCACTGATTCATTCTTCACTGTCTTGGCATCCTCTGATTTTTCCTTGCTATCCAGGCTTCCCCTAGAATCAAAGTCTCCAATGGTTGAGGCCACAGAGAAAGAGCTGCCCTGGTCACTGGATTTCACTCCTAGATCCTTCACATTGAGAGTATTGTTGGAGGGGAAGATGTTGCTCTCCATCCACTCCTTGACATGTCCCAGCCTGGAGCTGTCCACATCAGCCTGAGGCTGTACTTGGTGTTTTTCTCCCAGGAGAGACTTCTTGCTCAGTTTTCTCTTCCTGACTTTGGACCCCGAGGTGACATAGATGAACTGTTCTCTGTGCTCCACAAACACATTTCCCTCTTCATCAACAAACTCCCCAGGCATGGCTTCATAAAACTCATCCTCTGAAGCAGTTTCAAACGACTCGTTTTCAGTCTGAGGATGATTACCATGGCCATTTTTCTGTTTCTTGACAACAGCTAGTGGATCCTCTTCTTCGAAGGTAGCAAAGTTTTCATCAGACATCTTTGAGCTAGTGGCTTCATTGCTGCTGTTTTTTGAGTTGTTGCATTGTATTTTGGAGCTACTGCTCTCTGTCTTGCTGGCCAGGGAATCGTTTCCTTCTCCTTTTCCAATTAGAGACAGAAGGTCCTCAGTGGCAACAGAAGTCTTTTCACTCTGATGGTAGATGTCCTCGATCATGCTGTCAAACTGCTTTCCTACTAATCCAGTGCTGTCTTTTTGCAGACTGGGGTCAGCATCTTCACTGGTCACAGTGTGTTCAGCAGAATCTGTCTCAACACTCCTACCGCTCTGACTATCTTTCTCAATACTGTTAGATGCCTCAGACTTACTAGAGTCCTTCTTTTTCTTTCCTTTCTTCTTTTTATTTTTTCCTTTATTTGTGGCCTGTTGTTTTAATTTGCCATCAGTTGTTCTACTGTCAGATTGGTTGTTTGTAGAGTTGTTGTCCACTGTTTCTGTTTCGTTGGACAAGGGAAAATCCTCTTTCTCTATCACACCTGGTTCTGCTGTAACTGGTGCAGAGTCACTTTTCACTGTTTTATTGACCAGCACAGTGTCTTCATCCACTTCAACACTCTGGATGCTCTCACCCTCCATTTCTTCTCCCTCTTTGTCAGCTTCAGGGGGTTCTGGAGTCAGTGTTATAATGTCTCCTCTTTCAAGCACCGCCTCTGTAGTGTTATCAATCACGTCTTCCTCTGACTGTCCCTCACTCTCACACACTTCTTCATTGTCAAATTTACCAGCTTCTTCCAGGGATTCAGTCAGAAACTCTGTTTGCCGCCTTAACTGTCGGAACTTTTCATCCTGATCACTGATTTCTGGTTCATCTTTAATTCCCAGTAACATTTTCTTTGCATTCTCTATGACAGAGCTGACACCACTAGTTCTTGCTAATGGCTTAGTACGACTGGATTTCACGCTATCACCACTTGTTCTACTTCTTATGTTAGCAATAAACTCATGCATGTCAAGATTTGGCTGCGTTGCAGAGATGCCAGTGTCCACACCACTTCTGTAATTGCTTTCACTGTTTGTTTCACTGGTTTTCCTAAATCGCCCAATTCTGGTTTCACCGATACTGTCCCCTTTCTGACTGTAGCTTCTACGTAAACTCCTAGGGGGTTCCTCAGTCCGTCTCTGAGTTTCACTGCCATCTATAACACTATCAAACTTTTTAAAGCTGTTACTTAAAATGTTTCCCAACCGACTAGATATATCTTCTTGTTTTGTTTCTCTGTAAGAGGAAGTGAAGCCGTCTTCATTTTGATATAAACCGGAATAAGAGTCTACAGGATCCCTATTTAGATATCGGGATCGAATATCGGATACCCGGGTGTCAGCACTGCTGGGGAGAGAGGTGTATCTGACAATTCGCGTCGAGGGTTTGGGACGGTTAGGAGCTGTGAGAACTTCTCTCCTGGATGGTTTTGGAGCATATCCTCCACTTCTTTCAAATGTGGGTCGGTCGGTCTGCCATGAACGCTCTCTGTTATATAAGCCAGAACTCTCCCACCTTCTACTACTGTCTCCAACCGACGACCAGGAATCCCGACTGTCAGAAAATGTATCTTCTTCTGGTGCACCACCATAAGAATAGTCAAAGATGCTATCACTCTCATTCAGAATACTGTCTCTGTAATCTGACATGTCGGCTTGACTCCTCACACTGTAATCCGAGGCCAGATCACTTGTATTGAATGACCCACGAACCACAATGTCACTGGAGTTGTCCAGCACGCCATTTCCATCCAAGACTTCACTACTTGTTTCAACAATTACATTGTTACTTTGTGTGTCTGATGCAGACAGATTTTCACTGTTACTGCCAGTTGACCCTGTTACAATGTTTTCACTTTCAAAAGTTGGAGTTCTATCACTGTCCTCAAATATTTTATTGACTGACACTGTTTCAATGCTTTCACTTTGATCACCTTGTTTTTCAGCTGCCACATAATTTGAGTTGACTTTTTCACTTTCATAAGTTATACCATTACTAAGTGGTTTTTCACTGACCTCGGGTATTTTAGTTGTTTTTTCAGCACTGTGAACGTTTTTCCTCCACCTAGATGAATCTCCAACCAGATTTCTACTTTCACTTTTGTCTGAACCAACTCTGCTAGACAATCCTGTGGATTCAATGATTCCAGTAATGTCTGTGAACGGAGCTAACACCCTGTCCTGTGAAGTACTTTTTGTCACTGAATTGACTGTCTCAGAGACATTACCATACAAGCTCTGCTTAAAACTTTCAATGTCCTCAACATGATCTGTGTTCTCAGATTCCACACTTACATTAGCCGCTTTGACATCAGTTTCTAACTCATCCGCTAAACTACCTAAACTTCCAATGGAGGTGAGTCTAGCAGAGGTAGAGCGATTTATCACGTTCTCACTTGGATGATGATCATCAAACGTATCGCTATCTGCCGATGATGTCCTCTGTCTTTCGAGTCCCTGAGGCTCATTCTTCTTTATCAAAGTCAAAATCTCAGATGACTGTGATGAGTTTTGGCGCAGTGAGGCAGCGAGATTCTTGGGTCGTGCCCCACCGTAGTCGCTCCGTGTCAGCCTGTCCCCAGGGGCTTCGTGCTGGTCGCTCTCGGTCGTCTTCTCTGCGGTTGACCTGAGTCTCCGCTCTTCCTGTCTCCTCAAGGTCGGTAGAGTCCTGGTACTCAGCATCTGTCTGCGGCTGAGTCTGGACCCCTCGGACGCTTGACCCCCTTGGTCAGATGGAGTGGAGCTGGTACCAGTCTTTACACTTCTCTTCTCCCTCAGCTGTTTCAGTTCCTGTAGGCGTTCTAGGCGTGACCTTACCTCATCATTTGGAGGAGGCCAAATGTTTGTCATTAATGAACTGTAAGACATGATCAATGCTTATAGTTTCAAGTTGTCATCAATGGAATAAAAAACACCTTCCTCCTATACACAAAACCCTGGTAGAAATCATTCCTATATTAAAATCTTTGTCTCATGTTGAAACACTAGATAACAGTTTGTATTTTAGTCCATGATATTCACTGTTCATTTACCGGCACTTCACAAACTAATACACACGTCAGTCATTCGACAGTAACAATTATCACTCCTATTTTGTCTCTTTCCCTCCACTGTTTAAACTGACATAAACAAACAGCTCTTACACAGATCACACACGGTCATGCATGGCTGCCCTGCCCTGCACTCCTGCATAACATGCCGGCACATTTCATGGTGGGAATCTCTGTCTCTCGATGTTTCAAATACATATTGATTTTCGCTCCGCTGAGATAAAATTCTGCCTGCACTAGCAGTTCTGGACCGATTGTGTCTTTGGGTGCATTAATAATCACATTCTCTACAAATAATTCAAATCTACAAGTCCTTATAGGGAAAAACAAAGTTCTTATTTTCTATACAGGTAGACAACTCGGAACATTGATTTAGCAATGGTTGTCGATTTCAAACAGGTAAAAAAAAAACCTTCAGCAGACTTCAGCTTTTGATGAATGATCTCTGATAAGCATTAATGATCCTCTTTTTCTAAGTCTCTGACCCCTTTTTAGGTTTCATGGTACAAAACACGCAATATCTTACACAACAGAGCACAGTGTCGAATTCTTCAAGATAAACACTTTCAGACTGACACACTGTCTTCTTTCCCTGCCCACTCAACATTTAGTTTAAACTGTTGTTTTTTAAAATGGTGAATCATTCCTAATCTCTGTGTCAAGCATGGTGTACAAGAAATTCAATGTTTATAATCCATCGTAAAAGTTCTAGAGATCTTAGATTTAGTCTGTCCCAATTCAAACTGTCTCGTGTTGTAAGTATAAGTGAAACAACGAATCAATAATTCCACCTGGATCAAACAGAACTTCTCCCCCACTCAAGTTTTAAAACCTTTCAACATTTTCATTCAGCTTACTTCGAGTCTATTGTCATGAAAGGGCAAGGTTAACCATGTGTGTCTGTTGAAGCATGTACGTACTTTATAAATCGCAGGTACTACTGTGGCCACAGACAGAAGTGTACAGTGTCTAATAATCAGAAGTGGCGATTAAGGAATTAAATTGACAGTTCCCTCATTCAGGTGCGGCCATTATTTCCGTTTTTATCTCTCTCCACTGTACACACCTTGATAATTCAGAATGCCCCCTGGCTGCTCAGGTAAAACTGTTACAAAGTTGAATTGGGGCGTGAACATTTGATCAATCCCACCAGTTTTACACAATATGCCACAATGGTCCTTATAAACCCACATACTGCCATGTTAATGGTTACAGATTTAAGGTAAACTTTCCATTTAAAAGAAAATTAAAAGTTAGAATGTCTTATGTCAACAAAGAACAACAACACATGAGAAGTTAGTTCTATGGAAGAGCAATATTGATTTAGAAGTTATACAGAAGTGAATTATACATGTATGTATAGTCATCAAATTTTTAGAATATGTAGAAATATGTAATAGCTGTAAGCACGCAATTTCTAGTAAGTTGCCATGACCCTTTCAAGTCTTGATTTCTTCATAAACAAAAGAAATTCTGTAGTGACCTTCATGCAATAAAAAAGAAATCGAGTAAAAACATAATAATGAGATAATTACTTCTCCCTTGGTAATTCAGGCTTGTATACTAATTGTCGTTACTATAAAGCTATTTCTACCAATTTGAAATACATGCATTATGTCACATTACACATACATAAAAACCCTTTTCATTGGGTCTGTGGACAGTCTATTGTCATACTAACTCCCCGGCATAGACAAATCTGGAACCTGCCTCAAAACAACTGTGCCATGACCGATTTCAGTGGGATTTCAAAAAGATTAACCGCATAAGCCTACATAAATAATGCTAAGAATGGTCATTAATTATAAGCAAGTAGAACCGGTTATTTTACTGTACAGTATGAGTGTATGTGGGCATTATATGTTTAAGTGTACCTGTAAATACACATGTACTCTGTACAAAAGTAGCACATATAAAAGTACATGTAGGGATTTGTTACAGCTGGAAACGCCTATTAGATCAGCAAACCAGATTGTGTACACTTTAAGCCTAAAGCACTTGCATCTTATCAACAACCAAAATCTATATAAATAGTCTTTAAATTGGAATAATCTCCTCCTTTATATGTCATTAGGTAAATAAATATGCTGAATTGGATGTTTCTCAGTACATGTATTCTTTACAACTCTGTCAACCCAACAGCAAATGAGCAGTCAACAATGAATTTCAAAGATTGAATGTAATGCAGGGGATAAAGGGTCCATCAGATCTTGATTTTTATATACATGTGAATCTCATTGCCTCAAAGATTTGATCTAATGCAGGAGATAGATTCAAACATGTGAATTTATATATATTACTTATGACACTTTCTCCCCATGCTATGCTAAACTTTAAAAGATTTTTTCCTGATTTTATCAGTGGGTGTTTTTACCTGGGAGGAGACTTATATACATGTTCCCTGTGTTGATTTTAATGTCACATTTATTAATGCCATGAATCATTGGACGCCTACAGAATTCTCTTGTAGGCAAGAGAAATTTGCAATCCAATATATAACCCCCCTTTTCAAAAACAAATCAAAAGTTATCATATCAGGCCATAAATGATAGTTACATAATGCTAAATGATAATGAGGCATTTTGGGCTTTCAATTTTATGCTGTAATTCAAGAACCCTAAAACAAAATTATGTGCTGTCAAAGCCTTTAAAAAGATAGAGACTTGGTTTGGGGGAAATTTTACAAGAGGAGCATTGAACGGGTGGAAAAACTCTGCAGATATTGCAGTAAGCCATCTTCAGATTTTTACACCTTTTCAAATGTTGTGAATGAATGCTTGCTTACTTGCTGATTCACTTCAAGCACGGACTCCTTACCGGGTTAATAGTCTGACATTAAGAAGCATATAATTTGCAAATTCATCAAGCAACCACAGAAACACATTATTTGAAACCAGAGTAATGGATATATATACAATTATTAATCAAACATTCATGCAATCACTAAATATTCCCCGTTTCATAATGGCAAGATATTTTAGCCAAGATGGTTAAAAGCAATTTTTTTTTTTTCAATTTCTTTCTTATTTACTTTTAATTAAAAAAAACCCCATAAAACCCTGAGCCTAAGCTGAACTACTGCAAAGTGATGAAGAATTTTAGTCGAATTAGAAACATGAACAAACGAAAATTTTAACATAGTTGAACCAGACATATTAACTGCAGCATAAGGAAACCTCAAGTTTGACCGATTCAGAAGCATTTAACACAATCATTGTACTACTGACTAGGATTACAAATAAAATACTCTACATCACTGGGACTACACAGTATTTACCCTCAAGCCACCTCTCTAAATCCACCTCTCCACTCTCCACTTCCTGTGGATCCTCCTCCTCCCACATCGTTATGGTTACCATATAGTCTGAATTTTCTCTGATTATGTCAGTTCAATTTTCTTTTCTCTCTAAACAAAACCACTGGCAAATGAAATCGCATTTTTGCCAATCTCAACTGAGGGAAGACATCCCCTCTAAATTAGAGTGCACACCTTTGAAGTTGTTTTTGCCCCCTATACCATGTAGTGCAAAGTGATAAATTTACACTTTTACTTTCTATCCCTGACGGGCAAAACTTGAATGAATCACAATGATTATTAATGTATACAGATGGACCCTTTGTTTTAAAGAGGTAATATAAGTGAATGTGAAATTGATGGTCAGTGATGCTTTTTTCAGCCCTTCTTTTTTTTTTTTTTACCTCCTGTTATCTTAAATAATTTTTACATATCAAATTTTTGCCTCAAGTGGATACATTACCATCAGCTTTCAACTTTGTTTTGATATGAACCGTTATGACTATAAATGTGTTGTATCTATGTACTACGATCTAAATATTTTTATGTTTTCCTGTAGACTATGGTAGGCCTTATAAGCAATGTCTTTAAAACAAATCTTATGCATTTGAACATCCAAAATATGTTATTTGAAGAAATGTTTTTTTCTTCATTGACCAAAAAGTGTGATATCTGGAAAATAAGATGATCCTACATCGGCATTCCATAAAATAATTTTGAGTTTTACCAATGTAAAATACGACATAACACATGACTGCTTATATCAATATCAAATTCATTACAAATTCAACAGACATAATCCACAAAAAAGCAGCATGACAAACTTATTTATTTGAAAACAAGTCATCTGAAAGTAGAAAATTCAGGATCAATTTCATGTCATTTTTAGATATGAACCCAATAACCAGGCCATAAAGCATTTCCTTTACAATCATGCCTTTATTTGAGCTTCAAAAGTTTGTCTGGCAATAAAACTCTGAAACCTTGTAAGGTTTCAAGAGACTCATAAAACAGGATAGAGTGAACAATGTAAACACCCTGGCATGTCTGTCTGCAGTCAGCTCTAAATAACCTTGACACTGTCGGTCCCCGATTGAGAGGTGGGGCCAGATTCGGGGGTTTTATTAGTTTCAGTTTCAGTTGTGGAGGCTCCGTCAGGGTGTCCCCTCTCACACTTAACCACCGGGGGATCACCCCACAGTTTTTTCCTAATAAGAACAATGCGCTCCTCGAAGGTATATTTCGGATCAAAACAGTCTGCTAGGAAATGGTCAGCCACGTCACTGGGCAGCCCCCGACTTTTGTACCGCTTTCTGTAGGTCTCGTCTATGGCCTCACGCATGGCCTTCACACATGAGGCTCCGTCTTCGTGGTTCAAATCTAGTGGGACATCGTGGACTCGGGGATTAGCCTCGGCTCTTGCTTCCCTTATTTGATCTACAGCACTTGTTCTGTCAGATTCACCGTGCTCTTCTAGCAGCGGTTCGGAGGAGAAATCTAGGTTGAGATTCAGTTCACCACGCGATGGTCTGACATCACTTTCTGAGCTGGCGGCAAGAGAAGCTGTTCCAGATGTGTTGATTACTTCTCTGGCTCGTGCAATCACTTCTTGTGTAGAAAGAGATGTTGAACGGGTCAAAGTGGGACCAGAAGAAAAAATACTTCTTTCACGACCAAAAAGACTGACCATCGGGGTGTCTATAGACAAGTTCGTGTTGACAAGAGAGGGCAAGCTTTCACTGTAGTTAGAAGATAGCGGAAACAGGCTACCTGCAGATGAGAACGTTGGCTGTACACGACTCGACGAAAACAAGGAGGAGAGGTGATCAGACTGAGCAGAATTCCGGCGATCCCTTGGACTCAGAATGTCTGAGTCGAAACTAGAGCTATCTCGACCCTCCTTACGAATTTTGTCTAGCTCTTTGAGTCTTTTCATGCGTTCACTGCGATCATCACTGAAGGCTGAGTCCCAGGCTGAAGGGTTGAGTGCACTAGTAGCGGCCTGGTCTCCAGTAGCCTCTGTTGATGACACTGCTGATGTCTCCGTAATGAAAGGAGAATGCTGGGATAGCTGTAAATCGGAATGATGTCTCCTAGCTCTCCGAGAGTTCCGAATTTGCTCTCGAATAGAAAGCTGTCTTTGAGGCCGAATGTTAGGATTGAAGTTCACATTAAATCGCTCACGAGCTGACATGTTTGAGTCTTCTGGTCTTTCTCGAGCTCGGCCCCGAGTTCTGAGCTCCTCAAGCTCCTGGAGCTTGGCCAATCGAGTCTGCTGATTCTCCGTCATCTGCTCCAGTTTTTTGTCTGTGTCATTGGACACTTCCCATGATGCCCCTGATGATACCTGTATCTCTGTGTCTGGCTTTGGCTTCTGTGCTACAGGCTGATCAGTAGGTGCCTCATTCTCAGTTTTATCCTCTGTAACACTGTTTTCAGGTTCTGCCTGGGTCCCGGAAGCTGTAACATCAGCTACAGACGCACTCTCTGCCACCACACTCTGCTCCATTGATTGATTTTCTGAGCCCAGGCCTTGCGTCTGCTGACATCGATCCATATTTAATGACACATCATCCGACATGGTCTCTGATTTTTGTGGATGTTCACTGTTTTCAATAATGACTAATTCTACATTGTCAGCTTTTACCTCCAAGTTATTTGCTGAGGTGTTAGGTGTTTCAGTCTGAGGATTATCAGGTGGGTGCGCACCAGGTGACAAATCACCTGTAGAAGCACTGCTGTGACTGGTGTCCCTGACACTTCTACTTTCACTTTCACTTCTGCTGCCTTGCGAGTTACCTGGATTTCTGACTTGTCCTAAAGGAAATGCTCTCATAGGTTCCCTACCCCTCCTGCTTGAAGATCTCAAACTCGACCTGCCATAGGTTCCTCTGGATCCAAGAAGCAGTTCCCTTGATGAGGTGTGAGATCTCTCAAGACTCGAGCTCCGAGCACGATGAGTAGTCTCATGCTGCCTTCTCTGATTCTCGAGTTCTCTCAGTCTCTCCAGACGAGCGCGTGTGTTATCATTAGGTGGGGGCCAAACATTCTGCAGAATGCCAGAGTAACGACTGTCATCAGACCGGTCTTCACTCATTTTGTGATCAGAGAAAAATAAACTTTTTTAAAACTTGAGATAGTCAAAGTAAACACAAAGTCACTCCATGAGTAGTTGATTTCTGCTCATTCTTTGAGAGCTCTCCAAACTTGTTTAAATCCCACACAAAGCTTACAATCACTTCACAACTTAACCTTCTTTAAACTCCCAAATATTTGAACAATGCTTCTCAAAAAGTACAGTGTGTACAGAAGTGCCCCCTAGTCTTGTTTTACCCTACGGTCTGCTATGACAGATTATTCACAAAGTCCACATGTAAAACCAATTGTTGTTATTATTTTTCCGTCTGCGAGAAGTCACATGATGCACCAATCCTCCGCCATTTTCGTTTCTAAATTGAAATTTTAAAAATCCCTAACAGGCTTGTCCCATCTGATTGAGGCATTTACCTATACCTGTCTATAAATAGATGTTCTTTCTGTGTGACCGTTGAGGTGCGGAAATTAAAGGGACCAGTTTATGCAACACCGATACATTAACCTGTCACGGGCATCAAAGGAGGAATTGGCATATACTTGTGGATCAAAGTGAAGGGATATAGATAAAATGGCCAGTCAATCTAGTGACCTTTCATTATTACTCTTGCGGTGTGTTCCGCTGTCAATGTAATAACCTACCAACCCCAATTATACCTATCTGTGTCAACAATTCCACAAGTGTTTATAAATAGAATTTCAAATCTTAATTATCATAAAATAAATATTAAATCTATTGGGGTTGAGTTTTAGAGAAAATTCACTTTTTATTTGTTTGCCTCATGTTTTCTTTGTTCAGTGACATTATACTAAGGACAGCAAGCGAGTGAGATAAAATCTAGTCTGACAGATATGCAAAGCACATTTTCTATTTGCATAATAAACAGCCCAAGAGGAAACAGAAAATGTTACCTTCCCAAACCGGGATGTCTTATTAGAAGCAGGTCACACACACCTGTATCTGATTAAGGTAAACTGTTGCCTCTCTCACAAAGTCTGTGTAGAGTTACAGGGGTTTAGCTACACTACACAGTGGTCTAGCCAGTGGTCCAGCTACCTAAGTTTTCAGTTTGCTTATCACAATTTTTGTCCAAAAGGTAATGAACATGATGAATGAAGCATAAAGAAAGCAGCAGCTCACAAACAACCAACAAAGGACAGTCTACAGGTCTAGGGATAATTTTTGTTCTCCACATTGAATATTCAGGTGGAAAATTGAAGCAAAACCCTGCATTTTCTGTGTAAAAATACTATATTTTGCAACATTGAGTTATTTTTTTTTTACCTGTGATAAAACATCCTTGTTTGTTTGCTATGATAGTCTTATATATTGTAAATAATCTGCAGTAAAAGTGGAATTTTTTTTTTTTTAAATGTATAAACATTTGTTAGTAATACTTACCGGTAGTATACATGTATCAGGTACAAATTTTCACCAACTGGGGTGTGCATAAACTGTTCAAATTTATATGTATATTCAAGAATTTTTTACAGTGTTTAATATACACTGCTGAGATATAATTACACCAGCAGACACTGTTACTAATACTCCAATTCGATTTCATTAAAAATTAATTTATCCTGCCAAAAATTAAATTCTTAAAACTTTTTTTCTTAAAGTGCTCAATGTTTTTATTTTCCCTCACTATTCAATAGTTTCTGTTAACTACCAGCTCTGATCTGTAGAAACCCTTTCTATTCTAAGAAACACCAACACGTCTCTGAATAATTTACACGACTGACTAGACTAACCTAGGACCTACCTTTCACATTGCCCATTTTACTGGGAGCTGCAGGAGTTGTCTTTCCTTTCTCCCCTTGATCACCATGGCTGACACTGGTTATGGAATTCTGGGATTTCTGGGGGAAGCTGAAACTGCTGACAAACTTCTCCCTTTTGGGGCTGCTCTCTGCACTCCCTGACCCGCTATCCACTTCCTCTTCCGAAGACGACACTGTTGATTCTTTTTTTAGTTTATCATTTGAGGATTCTATCATTTTTCCTGTTGTGCTACTGCAAACTTCTTTTGCCTCTGGTTTCTGAACATCTGACACAGTGTCGGATTTCCGTTTGAAGTTTCGAATTTCTTCAAGCATTTGGTCCCGACTTTGTCCAAGATTTTGATCCACAGATACTGGTCTCCCCATGTGGTACACAACTGCTGGGGCAGTCGACTTCACTAACTTTGGATCAGCTTTGACCACTGCAGGTTTTGTGGAGTTTGAATTTTCTGCATTTTTATCAGAAGTTTGTTTGTTCACTGAATTATTTTGCATAGATGGGGGCTTCACAGACACAGAAGTTTTAAAAGACTGCACAGTTTCTGATTTCCCGTTTATACTCTCACCTTTCACTGATGGTTTTTCACCTCCGCTGCTGAAAGTGTTCTTGCCAGACTCTCCATTCATTCTCACCTGGGGAACACTGGGCTTTCCAGAAAACGACACAGTTACTTGACTGGTTTTGGTGGATTTCTCCACATCCTGTGGCACAGAGCCGTTCTGTTGAACACTTGTTACCTTGACAACACTTGTGGCATTAGTTGCTGTAGTTGGTTGCTTTGACTGGTTCTCTGACCTAGTTGTCTTGTTCTCTGTCCCAGATTTACTTGGAGGAACAATGTTGGTCTGAGCTTTCACATTCTTCTCCAAGTCTTTAGAGTTCCTTTTTTCATCTAAATCAGCTGCTGGTTTGGAAATATGCAAATTCCCTTGCTGAAATGAATATTGCATTGTAATACTATGTAATGTCTATACTTATATCTTTGACAACAAGCTCATTAAAAAATAATATTAAATTCATCTTAACATCTCGTTGACTGGTTCAAAGTATTTTTCAAAAGAATGCTTGAGTTTGTCATCATTTTGTTAAATTACCTTTTAAACAAAATAAAATGAGAGTAATCCTTTATGTCATAAATAATAACTAGAAATGTTACCCTTCTCCTTTCCTTCATTATTTCGGCCTTTTATAAACACTGACTCATAAAAGTTTCTGTGTTGGGTATAAGATTCATCTAATTTACCCTAGTTCTCTCCCTTTAAGGTCAGTGGTGTACCATACCTGTTGAAAGCACTTCATCGACTTGTTCATCAGCGTAGACATCTTCATCTGCGATGCTTTCATCTCTCTCTGTATCTGCTTGTACTGACTCGAATTTTTCTTCAGCGAGTCCAACTCATTTTTCAGCGAGTTAAAATTCTCCTGTTCTCGACTCTGTTCTTTCTGGATCAGTGAGATTGTCTCCAAGAGTTCCTGTGAGAATATCAATAGGATATTGTCACTACTGATAGCCAATACACGCTGTACAGAAAGTTTGCGGTTGAATTTGACCTTCTTTGACTCTTTAGTTTGGTTAGAAAACTTTACAGCTTCAAATTTAGAACAAACTGGAGCAAGCCAAGATGGTTACGAAAATCATAAATGGGAAGAATATTTAAAATGAAAGTAGATGATATTTTGTAACACAACAAAAATCAAAATTGACAATTAAGCTAGTAATATTTAAAAATATTGTCATTCATGTACATCAAGTTTAGAAGTTTTAAACAACATACTGAGCAATATGCTAAGTCAAAGGACAAGAGCGCACAATGCCTGACAAATCCCCCGCACCCAGAATGTTGAAATGGCATATGTACATATAAAATGAAATTTACATTTGAAAGTGTACATCAGTACATGTATAATGTAAAACATCATTCTCTGACAAATTAACAAATATACATTTATACTATGAACTTATCTCGTTTGTTTTATTAGTTTATTTTCTAAACATTAACATCATGATCTCATATCTGTGCTAACGCTATTTTTATGCCACATTGTGTGTACATAGCATGAGCATTACGTAATTTTGATCGTTATCTAAAGGGTATTAAATATTTTTTCAAAAAAATCTAAATAATTTTTTTTTAATTTTTTACTTAAAACCACAGAAATTAAAAATAAAGCTTCGGCTAAGATTCGAACACCCTCTCGTCCGATAAGGAGAGTCTACAAGCCTCCGCCAATCTCACCGAGCTACGTTGATATACTACAGGAACGGTGAATAACTTTGATTGTTCGACAATTATTAATAAATTAAAATAAAGTGAAATGATTTTGGTGAAACCATGAATTTTGACCCAGTATGGGTCTAGACTCCATTTTAATAAATCATCAATAAAAATGAATAAAAACTTATCCTTTAAATAAAAGTACTTTCAGGATGGAGTCAAGACCCATTCATACCTAAAATTTGCAATTTAGAACAGTAAATGATCAAGATTTTGGCATAAAACGCTGTGCAGCTTAATTTGGAAACCTATACCTGTCGTGTTTACAGAATGAAAGCATATGTTTGACTCACACCATGACATTTATACTATAAACAATGCTTACAAGCCAAAAATTAATAATTTAGCCGAAATTGAAAATCGTTCATCTTTATTGCTCCAAATGGGGGATATACAACGCCCTGTCCTTTCATTTGGCTTTGTACAAATTCTGTGCTTAAGTATATACTTGACCATTTATCGATAAGAATTTTGATGCATACGACCCCTAGCAAAACAAACATATTGCTTATATACAAAGACACCAAATTCCAATGATGCAGAGTGGACGATGAGCAAGATATCATATTAACCATAATAGGTTTGAAGTTGTGAAAATTTAACCTTACATTCTTAAGCCAAACAAACAATTTCAACTTCATATTTCATACCAAGCAAAACACAATATTAAGCATTGGTTATTTCTTTACTCAATTTGCAAGCTGCACTTTTTTAACAATACAGATTAAGGTAAATTGAACAGACTGTCTTTTTTTTTAAATTTGCTTTAGAGTAACAGGTATGCTGTACTGGTCCAAGTAAACAAATTATCATTTAAGGTGGTATGGGTCACCTCCATGTTGTTATGTACTATTAATCGAAATAAACAATAAAATCAAGTGTAATTTTATAAATATTTTCTTTCCCAAAATTGTTACCTAACAGCGTAGCGCTGCGGGTTAGAGGGTTCACTACGAATCTGTAAGTCATGGTTCGAATCCCGCTGGGAATTTTAAATTTTTTACCTTTCAAAAAAATTTTAAAATGTATTTTTTAGTTAAATATTGTAAAATTTGAAAATTCTAAACCAATTGAAAGTATTTTAATTATAGAGTACTTTAATCCACATTAATATCGACAGATGTCCCACACCACCTTAATTATCTGTTCATATTATTTCAAGTTTCTATTGTGAGTGGGTGTAAAATGTAAAAGATTTCTTTTTTGTGGATTCTTACTTTTAGCCCCAGATCTTGTATTCCCCTGTCAAAATCGCCATCACTGCATTTCAACAGGTCCGGGGGCTTCAGTATAGCTGCAGACATCTGAAACAAACAATAATGTACAATTTACATTAATGTACAATACTGAAAGCTGAAGGTTTCTCCTGTAAATAATCCTAAAATAAAATGAAATTATACTGCACATCAAATGCATTTTAAGTAACTTTTACACTGCATACCTGTTGTAAATTTGGAGGTTTTTTTTAAATAATTACAAACAAATCATGATATAGATCTTATTTTCTTTATCCTACCAAATACACCTTCCTGTACATAAATAATTTACATGATTTATAGTTGGATTTTTTACATGTCAATAAGTTTAGAGATTTCCTTCACAGTACATCATATTAATAATAAAATCTGATTCAGAACAAGTAATTCTGTGCAAAGCATTCATTAAATGATTGATGTTTCATTTGTATCATTCAGTGCAATGTCTAAGCAACTTTTTTTTCCTCATCCAAATCAAAATTTCATTTTTTTTTCTTTCAATACTTTTCATTCTCTTGTCTATTCATTTGGTGTACTATTTTCTTTCTAACAACTCAACTATCTTTCTGGGTGAAATTACTTATTTTAGCAGAAAAATGTAAAATCATATCTTTACACCTGGCTGTCTTCAGAACAAATAAATATGGATGAAATTAAAATGAAAGTAAATTAAAGCAAGTACCTGCAGCATCCCTATAAATTATACAGATTTAATATTTGCTTTTCTGTTGAATTTTTTTGTGATACCCTTGATGGTCAGGCCAATAAAAATATTTACTCATGATAATATCTTTCACTACACTGGAAGCACATCTATATATACATCCTTAAGTGGTATTTATTCAGATCACTGATCATAAAGCTGTAAGCACCATCCAGAAGAATAAAATTGTCCACAGGGTTAAAACGACCTTTCAGATCTTAAAAACATTCTTAAGGGTTTTGATCTTTTGATAATCAGTGAGATACCATCTTTGTGATTTACTTATACCCATATGTGTAAAATACAATGCATTTCTCTGATTCTGTAAATAGCAGAATACTTTCAACAGTAAATAGTATAATACTTATCTTAGAAATCTTTTCAACAGTTGAAAATTAAGTTATTAAATACAAGGGAACCAATGCTCACTCACCTTAAAAAGATGTATCCTTTTCAAAAAGAAAAAAACCTCTCAAAAAGCAGCTAGTAAACATAAACAAGTCCAGAAAAACAAAATAACAAAATCTTGTCCTCTATTTCCAGAATTATTTATGTCGCCCTATGAGAAGTGTCAGAGTCAGAGAATATAAAACACATCCTCAGGCTCAACGCGGAACACTAAAACAGAGGCCGTTAATGAACTACAAAAACTCCCCTGCTGCACACCTACAACCGAATGTCAACACAAATTGATACACCTGAGCCAGGTGAAAACAATGGAGGGGTGCAATGGTCACATGGCCGACCGGAAGGTCAACGGTAAATACAGGAGGGAGAACATGTGTATTTGTTGACAGGCTGTTATCAGAGAAGTCAGTGAGCGACGTTACAACAGCCAATTAGCCCGACCTTGTCAAATTGTACAAGTTACCTTTAGATCCAGGGTCTACTTTTCATACTACTGTATCTATTACAATGGTGATATGGACCTTAAATATGTTATTAAGATATTTTGTGTATTAATGTAGAAGAAATGTATTAACAATCACATGTTCTCAATTAAGACTGACGTTAGTGTTTTCTGTTTAAATCTAATTAGGTTCAATTTAATTTGCACTTGTTGTCTTTGTTTGATTTATTTTAGTAGAATCCGAAGTATTCATTTCATAGCCATTTAAGGCTATATCAATATGTATTTGTTTAAAAATGTAGGTGAAGAATGCAATGCTCATTTTTGGACTGAATCTCTTTTTTTCTCCGCAAGAAGTAATCATAACATGTTTACTTAATATCTGTTCTAAAAGTCATTTCTTAGTAAAAAGTGAAATTGGATCATTAAGCACAGATCTTTATTTCTTCAATACTGTGTGGTATATTGACATCCATTTTATTTTGGGGGGTTTTTTTTACATCATATACCCAGTACATAGAGTTTCCCCAGTCATTTCCCACATTCACTAGTTTCAAGAATGCTGTTTAAAAAAACCCAGTCATTTATATTAATTATATGCTTTGACTTAACTTTCTGACATTTAAATAAGTACAGTTATATATTTTGTTGTAGATGTATGTGATCTGTGCATGTGTTGGTGTTTTTTCCAGCATCATCGAAGTACACAGATAATACACTGTTTGTATATCAGTACATGTACTATATGCTGAATTGTACAGTACAGCAACGGCCACAAAGTACCAATAAACTTATCTTATTAAAATAACTTTTCGGGAGATTTTTACATGAAGTTCACGAAGTGCTAGAAGCTCTGATCTATGAACAAGTCAAAATACCTCATTCAATCAAATGGCTGAATCTATATAAAAAGGAAACACTGTGATATACTGTATACAGGGAAATATTCGATCCCACTTTATTTTCGCCCCTTTCACCCTCATTGTCAGCGGGCGAATTTAAGACTGAGTAAATTCCAATGTCTCAAATTATCTCTCTTTAAACACAACTGTGTCTAGGCAGATTCAAGATGAGGAAAAACTGCTTGCAAGTGTAGAATGGTGAAAATTGCATGGGGCAAAAATAACCGTGTATACAGTATTCTCTTCGAATTGGCTATTAGAATGTATATGATGAATTGTAACATGCTATTACAAATTTGTGCCTCGATCTCTGCATAGAACAAGTTTTAATTCAATCCATGGGTAGTCTGAATTAACATAACTGTGTGGGAGTTTACCATTACCATTTGATTTGTTCAATCAAGGCATTGTCAAGTATTGATTCGCAGGTACTAACAATGAGACTAAGGAGGCTGGCTGGTCAACAAATTAACCTTCAGATCTGCCTTAAACTTTGACAAATGATATTTTTAGCCATAAACTAACATTTAGTAAAGCAAAAATCTAAAAATTTTAGCTTTAAAATTGGAACATTTTCCTATATCTTTATACAGAGGTCTTTTCTATGAGGAGGTAAATATAGCCTAAAAATGGCCACAACCATCGAGCCCTCTTAAGGTGGTATGGGACACTTCCGTGTTGTGACGTATTGTTTATCGAAATAAACAACAAAACCAAGTGTAATTATATAAGTAGTTTCTTTCCCATTATTGTCACCTAACAGCGTAGCGCAGTGGGTTAGAGGGTTTACTACGAATCTGTAAGTCATGAGTTCGAATCCCGCTGGGGGTTTTACATTTTTTACCTCTCCAAAAATTTTCAAAAGCTATTTTTTGGTTAAATAGTGTAAAATTTGAAAATTCTAAACCGGTGAAAGTATTCAAATTTTAATGTACTTTTACCCACAATGATATCGACAGATGTCCCATACCACCTTAATACAAGTGCACTGAAAAGGGGGTTGTGTACAAGTTTTACAGACTCTCTGTACAACAAGCCAGTACAACTCTTTATAATATAATGACAATAATTAACACTCCTGTCACCTATACTATGGTATCATTTATCATCATATTTGGCATGACCGTACACAAGGCAAAGTTACCGAGTTCTTATAAAAAAGTGGCTGATTTACTTTAAATTTTCCATATAAAAAACAAGGTTCAATTTTACTGTTGCTGAAATAATTCCAATCGACAATTACACTGGGATCAACTTTTATCAAGTATAATTTATTCATTCATTTTTTGTATATACCAGTATATTATTAGTATTTTAATTCTGTCAATTAAAATGAAGGTAAACATGGTAAACACACGTGATGTATACATGTATATATACATACATTCTTGATCGAATGACATAATTAATGACAATTCACTTGAAATTGCAAACATAAGGTTTGTTAGAAAAAAACACATATCATGTTCAAACCTATTAAGAAGCACTTATGATGGAAAAGGTTTGCTTATAATGGACACAGAACTTATATGATTTCATTACAAAAAAAAATAATCATACCATACTGAAAAAGAAAAGATAATCATATTGAACATTAATTTTTCTGGTCTGAAAAATGTTGCTATATGTTTTATGTCTAAGATTTTTAAATAAAAATATGTGAATTAATTTATATCTTTATAAATCCAGTTATATATAGTAAACTGAGATCAGAAAATGCCAGGTAAAGCACACCTGGACACTTTGATCACACCTGTCAAATTTATCAGGTAGTTATAAAGTGTCAATTGATTATTTTAATCAAAATTATTTGGAATAATAGATAATTTCGTGTGAAAATCAGTGGTCGTAATTTCAGCAGTTCACATTATGGGTGGGTGTTGCACTGCCACTTGCAGAACGTCAACAAAAAGTCTTGGCAAGGTGACAATGTGTTCTAAAAGGTCCCGTGTAACATTTGCTTCGTTAGAGAATAAATATTTAGGGGACCGTGGCTTAATTGGGTGCTAAGTATTCACAGCCTTGTGTTTTTACCTTTAACTATGCCGATACTTTCACTTGCCACTTGCGTCTGTTTAGACGAGTTGAACTTTCACTTGGTGTCGCGCCATATTTACATTTAGGTGCCTGCGAGATTTCAGTGGGATTTTCTTTCGGGTATTCCATTAAATCTACAAGGGGGAGATAAAATGATTCATTCCTTTAATTTATCACTTAACGAATCAATTTGTTTTATTTATCAATTACATGAAATACAAGTTACATACAATGTGAATTGTGAACTTGAAACACAGAAATATATCGGATAATCATTAAAGCGATTAATGCTGTGGTAGCCGCCCCCTTTTGTGATATTGATTAGACTGATCCTGACGTCATTTCCCCCAGCGCCATTGTTTGACCTCCATGGTTGTGTACTCAAAAATAGACATGGACAATCAGGAGGAGATATTAGACGCTTTAAACGGTAAGTTTTATGTGTTTGTGTTGTTGTCAAATCAATTTTAGACAATTGTGTGAACCCAGTTTTTTAACATTTTCATTGAATTCATTTAATTTACAGATTTCGAGAAGAAGAAAGGCGAAATTCCTCCAGTTTTGGAACAGTATTTAAAAACAATCGCTAAAACCGGAGAAACGCTGTAAGACATTGTATTTCGTTTGTTATTCGGCGACTTTGTGTTAAGATATATACCGGTAGTGTATACATTTTGAGACTGACAAACTATGTTGGAATGGTCTCCACAAAGGAATACCGGCCCATGTGTGTTTACTCATGTGTGACAGAAACCTTATCAGCTGTTTGTGTTTTTTCTACAAACACGTGTAACAGAGAACGATATTGTCTCAGCTTGGGTTTGAACCCTTGACTTCTGGCATACAAATCTAGCACTTTACAGAAAGTGTTCAAGAGTTAACCCTCACCAGAGCTAGTAGGAATGCCATTTATATATAATTCTTCACCCCTCCATGACTCTTTTAGAGCAAGACTGCCAGTACCTATGGGGACTGCAGACAATTTCTCTTACCCACAGGTGAATACATAGGTCAGAATTGGGTTGCCAATTGGCAAATGTAATATGGGATGAAATGTAAACAGACGAACTGAGAATCATTCTACTGTTTGACCCCCAATGTATTTCCAGTTTAGAGCTCTACCCCTGAACTATCCAGGGTCCATATAATCTATCTTGTAATTCTTTGGGCCTGAGTCTAAATCCCAAATTTAATCCCTCATTATTGCTCCGATTGAAGTATATTTGGTGCCTTGATTATTCCCTGAAACTGACAGTTTAAACTCCTGCTGGTTCAAACCTGACAGGACAGATAGACCAGTTGGTAGAGATTTGGGAAAGGGGGGGGGGGGGGTCTATGTTTCAATGCTATTTCAAATTTTCAAATATTTCAAATTATGTTCTGGTACATTATGATTTTTCCCATACTGTTACCAATGACTCTCACATTAGAATGATGAGATCTGGGTACTATCTGATTGGTGAAAGAGATTAATATATTCATATCTTTGCCCCATATGTGCTGGTACTCCGTAAAGGTCAAGGATGACCTTTAATTGATGGGAACAATGCAGTATAGTCAAATGTATCACATTAATGCTGGCTCTGACTGGTGGAATACTGTAAACCAACTTTTATTTGCGACTTTATTTTGCAGTTTACCTGAGTTACTTTATTTCACGATAAACTAGTTCGCGGCAACTATCTTTCATGACCAAGTCTTATCCACACCCATGTTGTAATTACAACCATACCACAATGACTAGTTTGCGGTGAGAATTAAGGGTAGCTCGCATGTGTGATAGTTTGTATACCAGAGGACGCAGGTTCAAATCAAAGCTGAGACAATATCTGTCATGACTAGATTAACAGTTTATAACCATCATAGAGGGAAGCTCTTAAGCAGATCAAATAATTGCACAACTTGTAATAGTTATCATGTATAAAGTTACCATAGAAATTGGGAAGTGTATGACAGTGTTTAATAGGCAGTACTCCAAGTGGGGACAGTTGTATTCACGACCAGAAATTTGATTTTGTGACCAGAAATTAAAAGTATGTCACATTTTCACGACTGAGAAAATTTTGGCTTGCTATTGTCTTTTATCTGATTGGGATCAAAGTTTAAGTAATTTTTATTAAACTCTCGGTCAGTGTTATGTTTGAAGAAATAAACTTAGGTGGTATGTAAAAGCATCACTAGGATTAGATTAATCAGTGACAGCATGGCAAAAAAAAGGAAAACTTGAATTATAGTAATTTTGATTTACGAAGAAAGGAAATAATACTGACAGCACTTAAAAAGATAAAGGATAAAGGTAAAGAAAAAATTTGAACAAATGGAGATCTTGTTATTTAATAGAACTCTCAATTGTTTTAGCCATTTTTTGGATGTCAACTATTTAGAGAATTGACATAGTTTTGCTTTGTATTATAGATTTCCTTGGCCAAGAGTGAAACCTCTGTTTGTTGGTAAGTTAGAAAATGTGATGTCCAAGTTTAATCGGGACTTACCAGCTGATCATCTGGCGCCTTGTCCGAATGTGGAGAATCCAAAGTTCAAAGAGATGAGGAAAAGAATTCTTGACTCTCTTAACAAATTTTCAGAGTAAGTCTCTTTAGAGAAGAGGAAAAGGGGACAAGTAAACTTGTTAAGAGGATGTAAATATAATGGCAATCTTACAATAGTAAGCTTAGAATCTGTCTATTAGCACCTGAGGTTTACAGGTCAGTGGTTCAAATCCTAGATCCAGATTCTACAAATCTTTTTTTTGGTTACATACATTCTTTGTTCTTTCAATTTCTATCACAGTTATGCCTGGCTATTGATTTTAAAATTGACAAACTTAATTCTTATGTCAGCCTCTCACTTAAAGAAAAAGTGCTTAAAAAGTAAATCAATTTTAAAAGTCATTCTTTTAAGATTAGGTCATGCAACAAAAAAAATCAATGTAAGCATCTGCAGGGCAGTGCAGGCTTTTATCGGTTAGGTACTTATACTGTTTAGGGCTTTCATAATACTTGTGAATGTCTGCCTTTTGTGACTTATGCTTCCCTGATAGTGGAAAAGTAAATTTACTGGTCAATCTTTTAAAATCATAAAATCCAATGCATGCGGTTATGTTTTTTGAACATGTGAATTGTGAAAGTTTATTATTGCATTAAAACAGGAATGGAATGGGATCAAGCTTTTTTTAAAACATGTTTAAGTCAGAAATGAACTTTTTTCCTTTGCTTTGCTAGATAATTGTTTGATATATTTCACATGTTTCAGTGCACCTTTTACCATACAGCGGTTGTGTGAACTTCTAACAGAACCTAAAAAGCATTACAGGCGGACGGACAAATTCATGCGTGGAGTTGAAAAAGTAAGTACATGTACTTCTCTTCAACATTACTGGACGTTACTGGGTATATACTGTACATCTTTTGTAATGTATTATCAACAGCAATCTTTATTTTTAACTTTTTTCATCTTTCAAATACAATTAATAAACATTTCTGCAATGATTTGAAAATATTCAAACAATAAAATGCTTTCTTTGGTGATTCATGTGGGATATGAAGGTAGCGACATTGCAGAAAAAATATATAACCCGCATGAATCATCAAAGAAAGCATTTTATTGTTTATGTTTACATTTTTCTTTTAACAAATTGATAAATTGATTGTAAAAAGTAAGTAAAATTAACTAAATTACTGTTAATTCACATCAGTACGTTAGCTAAAAGAACAGTCAAATCGTCTTCAATGGGAATTCGAGTCTGACATCATCATGATTATTTCATGCAGTCCCTGATTTTTCTTAGGTTGATTTGATAAAGGTTATGACCAATTAATAAGCAGGGCGTGTAGATTTCAGTCCTGTCAGTTTCTACAGAGCTATGAATTACAATTAATTTCCGTAAGAAATAGAGGGAATCATTCTTGGTGAATGTAAATATAATGATTTTAATAGTATGGTGAAAGTGCAAGTTTATGAAAAGGTCCCTCTGTTAAATCTGTCTCAGTAGACAACTTCACTTGAACAAAAACATATATCCCTGTTTATCTTAACAGTGAAAGTCACTGTTTTCCCTTTATGTCATTTCCAATTTTCCAGGCCATTGTATACATAGCAAATAAAAACTTAGGAATGATGCACTTAAAATATCTGGAATAGATAATTTATCTTATTTGAAGTATGATAAGCATTATGTTCCATTGATGTCTATTAGATGTATGCAACTGTCATGTGTATTGTGAAGAAGTAAATATTGTTTTATCCCTAATATCACTTCTTCTTTTGTAGAATATGTTGGTAGTTAGTACAGTGGATCCGTTTGGAAAGTAAGCAATCCAGGTTCTATAACTCTTTAAAATTATTGTGTACTCACTACTCGATCTATCAATTTTGTTTTATAGCTCACCTGAACCGAAGGTTCAAGTGAGCTTTTCTGATCACTTTTTGTCCGTCGTCCGTCCATCCGTCTGTCCGTCTGTAAACTTTTCACATTTTTGACTTCTTCTCCAAAACCACTGGGCCAAATTTAACTAAACTTGGTACAGAGCATCCTTATGGGAAGGGGATTTTAAATTGTTAAAATAAAGGGCTAAACCCTTTTTAAAGGGGAGATAATTGCGAAACAGTGAGTATAGGGTGAGTGTCTTTAAAAATCTTCTTCTCAAGAACCACTGCACCAGAAATGCCAATATTTATACAAAAGCAAGTATATTTATAGTGAAGATTCTAAATTTTCAAACTTGTGACCCCCAGATTAAAACTGGGGCCCAGGCGGGGTTCAAAATTTAACATAAATGTAGGAAAAATGTTTAAAAATCTTCTTCTCAAGAACCACTGCACCAGAAATGCCAATATTTATAGAAAAGCAAGTATATATATAGTGAAGATTCTAAATTGTAAAAATCGTGACCCCCGGATCAAAACTGGGGTCCCAAGCGGGGTTCAAAGTTTAACATAGAAATACGTAGGAAAAATGTTTAAAAATCTTCTTCTCAAGAACCACTGCACCAGAAATGCCAATATACATGTATACACAAAAGCTTGTATATATAGTGAAGATTCTAAATTGTAAAATTGTGACCCCCGGATCAAAACTGGGGCCCCAGGCGGGGTTTAAAGTTTAACATAGAAATACATAGAAAATTGTGTACCAGATTTTTGTTTCATTTATTCAACTAAATTGTGCACACAGAAACCCAACTGTGTCTCCCTGATTATTGACAACTCATTGTATAAGTATATAAGATTGTTTAATCAAGAAATGACGGATGAATACGATAAGGTGTAAAAAGTCACTAAATCTTATTTTAGATTATTGCTTACAGTTTATTTGCAGACCGTGCCCGATAAAAATAAAAATTGATATGTAAATTTATTTGTTGTCGGGCACGGTCTCCAAAATGAATGTAAGCGATAAATGTATCTTGTGATTTTGTTGCTAGTTGGTTGGTTGAGCATTATAGATACGGCATATCAACGCACGTGGTGTGGATTTATTTGTAAACACTAAACAACCATACCATAGGTAATCTTGTTTCACACGGGAATTGAAATAAATAAAAGTATGTTTTATTATAATTAGGGAAACACTGTTAATGTGTTACCCTCGCATACAAAAGATGAACCCGTGAAATTTGTTCAAAGACTGTTTAAAGCAGAATGAAGATAATTTATTTTTGAACTTTGAAATTTCTTCGATTTTGTAACCATGATGAGTTATGATTCATTGTATTACAAATGCATCACTACGTATTTTATAAGGAAATATACTGAGTAAACAATCACATGGTGATGTTAAAATTGTAAATAAAAATATAGTTGCATATGCACAAAACATTTTTATTCTGATATTATTTGATATACGACTATTGGTACAGAAATTTAAATTAATGATATCTATATTAAAGAAAATGTCAGCTCGACTCCTTTGTGGCCGTTCCTGCCTTTAATATGTATAGTGAAGATTCTAAATTGTAAAAATCATGACCCTCGGACCGAAACTGGGGCCCCAGGCGGGGTTCAAAGTTTTAACATAGAAATACAATTAGGAAAATGTTAAAAATCTTCTTCTCAAGAACCACTGCACCAGAAATGCCAATAGTTACACAAAAGCTTGTATATATATATATATATAGTGAAGATTCTAAATTTTAAAAATTGTGACCCCCGGACAAAAAGTGGGGCCCCAGGCAGGGTTCAAAGTTTAACACATATAGGAAAATGTTTAAAAATCTTCCTCTCAAGAACTATAATGCAACAGTTTAGAATATTACAATGCATACATCCTTAAATAATGTAGATTCTAATTTGTAAAAATCGTGACTCCCGGACTAATACTGGGGCACCAAGAGGGGTTCAAAATTTAACATTTTAAAAATATATAGGAAACGTTTACAAATGTTCTTCTCGAGAACTACAATGTTACAGTTTGTGGAATTACTATGCATGCATCCCTGGCTTATGTAGATTCTTAATTGGTAAAATCTTGACCTCCGGACTAATACTGGGGCCCCAAGAGGGGTCAAAGTTTAATATAGAAATATATAGGTATGATGTTAAAAAATCGTCTTCTCGAGAACTACAATGCTACAATTTGTGAGATTACTACGCATACAACCTTGGATAATGTTGATTCGATAGTTTTAAAATCGTGACCCCTGGACTAATACTGGGGACCCAAGATGGGTTAAAAGTTTAATGTAGAAGTATATATGGAAAATGTTTAAAAATCTTCTTCTCGAGAACTACAATGCTTCAATTTGTCAGATAACTGCGTAAGCATCCTCAAATAGTGTAGATTCGAAATTATAAAAGCTGTGACCCTCAATCTAATACTGGGGCCCCAAGAGGGGTTCAAAGTTTAACATAGAAATATAGAGGGAAAATGTTTAAAAATCTTTTTCTAGAGAACTACAATGCTTCAACTTGTGAGATTACTATGCAAGCATCCTTAAATAATGTAGATTTTAAATTAATAAAGCTGTGACCACTGGACTAATACCGGGGCCCCAAGAGGGATTCAAAGTTAACATAGAAATATATATGGAAAATGTTTTTAAAAAGTTTTTCTTGAGAACTATAATGCTACAGTTTGTAAGATTACTATGCAAGGATCCTCAAATAGTGTAAATTCTAAATTGGTAAAGCCCACCATAAACCTCGGACCAATCCTGGGGCCCCAGAAAGGGGTTCAAATTTAAAATAGAAATAGCATATGCTACGAAATAGAATGTTACAAGGAACTGCTGTTCAGGTGAGCGATGTGGCCCATGAGCCTCTTGTCTTTTATAAATGACTCATATATAATCAAATGTTTTTAAAAGTTATATAATTTTTCAATAACTTTTATTATTCAAAATTCTTAGTATAAGACATTAGCTATCTTTTAAATAAATTGTTAAAAGTGGTATTTGCTGAGCAATAAAAACAGTAGAAATTATTTTGCAGTAAGATTGTGTCTGAGTCCCGTGACATCATGGTGAACGGAATGGAAGGATCACCTGTCAATGGAAATGAAGCCGACTCCCCCACCACCCCCCCGAACATCGGCCCCAGCCTGTACCCCGGGGCCATCCCCCTGCAGCAGACCAACTGGACGACGGACAGCTGGGCAGGGGTGGGAACCAGTCAGGAAGAGGCAAGGGACACGACATGCAATGAGGATCCACCCCCAGGAACAGGTGCTCTGGCGTCTGACCCAACCCCTTGTGAGAGCGTCAAGGAGGAGGAAAAGGAAGCTCCCCCAGACACCAACCTGGAAACTTCGGACAGGGATCAGGCCCCCCAGGAGGAATCCCCACCCCTGAAGAAGTCCAAGCTCGCGGGTAAGCTGAGGGTGTTTGATTTATGCATTAGATAGATTGACAATTTTGTGAGTCAATTAGAAACTGATTATTATATAAAAATTATCTTTTCAGTGAGTCAATTTGAATATTTCTTATAATTTATGAAGTCCTATTTTATTTCATTTTCTGATAACTGATTACTAATTGTAAAAATTCAGAAGCTTTTGATTGGTAGTATATTGGGAAATTTTGATCTTGAATTCTCAGAAGGTTTAAACAGTAGACTATACTGTAGTTTTGACATATTCCTGTAGATGAAATATCAGAAGAAGTACCAGAATTGGCATCCTCTAAAGATGATACAAGACAGACGGACACGCCTCAAAAAAGCGAAAACAAAGAATCACCCACAAAACATGGCATCACCCAATCACCACAGGTTGTGACCTCAGAAAGTTCAGAGGTCAAATTGGAGCAAGAGGTCAGTTTAGAGGCAGAGTCATCAGAGAAACCTGAAACAATGACCAGGTTAGAACAAAATGATCTCACTGAAAATTCAGCGGAGTCGTCTCATGTGCCATCTCAAGATCTCAAAGGAGAGAAATGTGATAATGATTTACCTCAAGAAAGCATTACCTCTACTCAAAGCGAGTCAAACACCCAACAAGACCAAAGAAGCCAGAATTTGGAGGAGTGCTGCGAAAATTTACCACACAGTTCAGAAGAGGAGACGAAGGAAAAAAATCAGGAAGAGAATTCTACGCAATCGGAGCAGTCGACTGAGGAACCGACAAAGAAAAGTGATGCTAGTTCAGCAGGGGAGGAAGAGCAGATGAATGTTGACAGTGGAACAAAGGATGTGAAAGCAAATGATAATACAGATCTCAGTGCTGAGAAACAAGAAACTGATGGTCAGGAAATCAGTGGTGATAATGCACAGATTGGTGCCGATAGCACAAAAACGAGTGCTGACAGCACAGAAATGAGTACTGATAGCACTGATATGGTCACTGATAGCACAGCACCTGGCAATGACAGCACAGAAATGGTAACGGATGACGCAAAAAATAGTGCTGATAGCACACAAGTCAGTACCAGTGATGCTGAACCTAATGATCCCACGTCTGAGGGGAAGGAGACCCCCATGGAAGAAGACTGATGGGTCCTGGGTTGTGTGTGAGGGTAGAGGTTTCTACATGTGCATCACTTGGTGACCAAATCTGGGAAGGGTTGTCTTTCATTAGATTATCCTTATTTCATTCTGAATCATTGACATGTGTCGGCCATGCCTGCCATTGTTACCTTAATATTATGTAATTTTAGTAGATGTACTTAAAGTCTGAGGCAAAATTGGCATATATTTGTATTGTTGATAATGTGCTATTGCATCCAACTTTGCATAAAAAATAATATGTTGTTCCGATCTGAGACATGTTTTTATTGTTGCAAATATTTCCTATGTGTTGATAGATTTAATTTATTTTGATAATTTGATACCAGTCTTATAAAACCAGCATCCCATCTTTTGTGTGGTGTCTTTGTCTGGACCGTGTAATGACAGAGGGTTATAAATAACTTTATTACAAGTCTAAGGGTAATGTTTTTTCTTTGCAATTTGTAAAGTAACTTATTATTGATAAAATACTTCATGCACATTGACTTTTAATGATTTTGATGAAACAATTTAAAGAATTTATAACATAATTATAATTTGGTTGGTTTAATGTGTGTGTCTGACTACCAAGTAGTACCGATAGTAATTAGGTCAAGGGGCCTCAGATTTCATTTTATGTTGATTCTACTTTCTGTTATATTTTCAATTTGATGCTCTGCAATCTTTAAAGAGATTTTAGAATTCATTCTTCAGTGCATGTGTGTGTGCAATGGTCATTGACAAAGATAAGTCTTTCTGTTAAATCTCTGTTGTCTATTCTCATACATCATTTAACTGTGAATTTGTAAATTTCCATGTTGAATCTATTAGAATTGGTGGTGCATGCATATCTGTTTAATAGTGCCATGTACTTGCTCATAGAGTCAATGTATTTTGACCTATCTGTATCTGTTTCTTGGAAATGGGGATTTATCCATCACTGTAATGTAATTGTGTCTATAAAAAAAACAAGAAGGCCACTTTTGAACTACCACTTATTTTTCCTATTCAAAATCCATCTTTTTTATATATTGTATGTGTATTGAAAATTGGTCTTTAAAAGAATTGCCATTGCACTCTGTAGTTTTATTTGGGAGGTGTCTTTCCCTCTAAGAAACAAAGTAAATTCTGTAAAATTTGATTTAGTGCTTTTATCTTCGTAAAAGTTTTAACAGCCAAAAAACCCAGCATTTTCCCTGTAATGAGTCAGTCAGAGAGTAAAAATTCTTCTTTACATTCATAAGTCGCTCTCTTCTCTGTTACTTAGTGCCCAAAAAGAAAGTACTGAATGTTTTATGACTACCAATAGCAATGCTATTATATTTGGTATAACAGCCCTTGTGGGGTTCACCCTTTTAAGTTGTTTTGTATATTTTCATCTCATGCTACTGATGTACCCCATATCCATGGCCTGCCCCCTTCATGTGTACTGCTGGGTGGGGTCAGTTTATTTGTGAGGTGTTAATTTATAATCTGTCTCCTAACCTTAGGAATGTCAGTAGTGATTCACTGCCAAGCATTGAAATTTTATCATACTGTAATTTCCTCCTCCTGATTTTGATTTGAATACATTTTGTCATTGACAATGAGTTTGACCAGTGCTATTTCTGTTGTAGAATCAGTATATTATATATATATATAGGATCTCTCATGATTTGCGATGGCATATGATTTTTATCCAACGAGTTGTGTGTTTTCTATCCCCGAGCCTTGGCGAGGGGATAGAAAACACACAACGAGTTGGATAAAAATCATATACCATCGCAAATCATGAGAGATTCTTTTTATCACATGTTTTACCACAAGGTAAACCCCAATCTTTTGTTAAACCTCAATCTTTCTGTAAACATTATAATTGTGAGCCGCAAAACACATTCACTACAAGACGTCAACAACTTTACGCATGGAAAAAAGTTCCTTGAGATTAACAAACAAACATTTCATGTATATTTTTATCAATTTATAAAAAAAATTGAAACAGCATTGAATGCTGCACATTTATAACTCTACGCTTTTCAACTGAATTATTTTGTTTCTTTTTCATTCTACGTCAATAATCTGCCTAAAGCTACGTAATGTTTAATTATGACGTCACGTGGCGTAAGAACACACAGTGGAATATCAAAAATTTATCCCATGAGTGATATCCACCGTATATTGAGATAAACATGTGATAAGATAATTATAATTTGTCCCATCATTACATCATAATTATCAAAATCATTTCGTGATTATTGTTGTCACACATTCGCATTATTTCGTCATACATTCAAGCTTTAAAATAAAATTTCAAAGGACTATGCTGGATTTGACCAAATCCTTCAGTGTTTTACATGGTTCAGTCCTTTTTTGGGGGGGGGGGGGTTAGGGTGTACTTCTTTTTTTTAAAGTTGAGTTGAATTGCAAATGATGCTGTTATTTTTGTCTTCAGACTTGTATTCACAATCATCATATACGAGTGTTTGAGAAAGAGAGAGAGAGAGTGAATGTGAAACAAGTATTTTATTATACATGACATTAGTCAGAAAATAAAAGTGAAGAAAAGTTTCTGTTGTTAAAGATTTCTTGTATAAGATGATAACCCTTTTTTTTTCAGGTAATTTATTCATAATTTCAGCATTTTTAGAATGCAGTAAGGAAACTGATAGATTTAATTCAGTCATCTTACTTTTGCTGTGGATGCTGAGTTATTTACAAAATCTTGTAGTAACATATATTCTTTCATGATATGCATCAATGTTTTATGAATCTATATAAATCTACAGAAACAGATGCATGTACATTGTATGCGCACTGTTACAACGCACTTTGAAAAATTACTCACTTTGTAAATTTTTTTCAAAAGTGCCTTAAATTTGGGACCAAGTCAATGCACTTTGAAAAAAAAAAAATTTCAAAGTGCTTTAATATGGTTGATATTAACGCACTTTAAAAAAATATTGTGCAGGATCCATTCATCATTGTTAAGACCCTCAAATATGATAGATAATTGTTTTAACCTAGTTTGGCTCAATGCTACACAAGAGAACCCAGAGATTTTTAGCTATCCTGAATAGCAATTTCGCAATGAAAAGGCTTGTCAATAAAATCATTTAGTTAATTTATTGAGATTTGTATATCAAAATACCGGTATCACATGAACTTCAGCTGTCCTTCCATTTTTTTTTAATCTTTTTACTTTGTGAATATTCACTCCTTTAAGAGGTGGGAAAAATGATCAATTTATATGAATGAACTCTTTATCTAAGTTTATTGAATTGATATGAAGTTTGGGAAGGAAAGATGCAGGTACATTCTTCAAGACCTATTATACAAGGAGAGGATATACATAGGCTATGCCTGTTGTCCAATCCTATTGAATTTATTCAATAAAATATGTTTAAATTAAATTAAGGATGGCGGGCCCAATTCACTTATACAATAGTGATTTTTATGAAATTTTTATATGAGTTGGAGTTACTAAAGATATATCAAAATCAATCAAAAAATAACATGAAAATCGAAATAGATTTTTAGTAGGGACCATTACAAAAATTGTGTGTATTACTTTTCTTTTTCAATTGAACATAATGGGGAAAAGCGTTCTTGTAAGAGAAAAAATAATTTTAAAAAAATTCTGCAATAGATTTTCTATCCAAATTGAAATATGATACTTATATGATGATTTTGAATTAATATCATTTAAAATATGATCATGTGATCGAATTTGTTTTTTACGGGGACACATGTCAAAGTGCGATATGACATAAATTTTCTTCAATTGTTCATAAAAAGTACTGCGTAAACTCTAAGAAAAAGGCTTTGTACATCATTTCGAAGTTGATTTATGAAAGCTAAGAACTATTAGAGTTTGCTACACATTTTTTTGAAATAAAATACTTCAAAACTTAAGGACAGGGACGGTTTTGCTATATTTTTCGAAACGAGTATTGATGCGGATCGAAATGTAAATGATTTGTTCACTGGCTCAAACTCTGTTAAATAATATGTATATGCTTATAACTATCGTGAGCTAATATAAAACTCACTACAGAACTTTGACACCCTCAAACAAAATTTGTGCATGTTAAATAATGTTGAAAAACGTATTTCAGCATGTTTTAAAAAAAATAATAGCCAGGTCGCCCACTACACGCAATATTAAAGTGTGTATTGATGACGTTGAACAGCTATATATTGCGTCATAAGCGATTTTTCATTGAATTTTAGTGATTGTGACGTAATATTGAGAATTCGAATATTCGTAAAATCACTCCTTTAGGTGCGCGATATATCTGCGCAAAGCGAATTAGGTCCGTCGTCCTTAAGTAATCAATTATTGGAAATTGGGCTGTATCTTTGGTTGTCCACTCCCTGTTCCCAGTGATGCTAGACCATTTTAAACAGTGTTTACAATAAATATAAACACTTAATCTGACTAAATACGAAATCAGTTAAAAACGAAGTCCATATTTTGAGATTTATACATTTTTTTGAATTGCGTTAAGTGTCTTGATGATAAAAAATGGTGATGTACAGTCATAACGTTCTTTGAAATAAATTTTCAAAGTGCGTTGATTTTGTCCCTTTAACGCACTTTGAAAAACATTTTTACAGCAAATTACAGAATACCAGTAGAGTTTTCAATAGCTTGTTGGATTGCTCAATAGGGTATTCAATTTGGTCAGCAAGGTATCACATTAGGTTTAAATCTAGGTCATGTGATCACTCACTGACAGGTATGACACCAATAAAGTGAGTTATATCAAGTAAACATTTGCACATTTTGAGCATTTTTTGTTGGGAATATTTTCTCTATGTTAGCATACATTATTGGTATAAAAAGTTTCAACTAATTACTGGGTAAGCAGTCTTAGCACAAAAATACTATTAGTGCTGTATGTTGCACCAGGAATTGAGGAACCACAATGTCATTAATGATTTTTCAGGAAAAATTACCTTTTTAAGGTTATACTTTTCTCTTGTTTGTTTCTTCAGAAATGTCTTTTGAATTACATTTTTGAAAAAAAAATCAAAGTTACTCCAAGTAGAATTGAATTAAGCTCTAGAATCAATGCAGTGCTGTCCATGTGAACATTCTTTTTAAAGTCTATGAATAGAATAACTACCCTGGTAACAATAGGAGAGATTGTTCTAAAGGCTTTCTTTGTGCAGTATGAATGGGTTGAATGTAAAATAACAATCTACACTTCAGTAATCACAAGACCTATATTTAAACCTAATGTGATACCTTGCTGACCAAATTGAATACCCTATTGAGCAATCCAACAAGCTATTGAAATCTCTACCGGTATTCTGTAATTCACTGTAAAGTGCGTTGCCACAGTGCACAGTTCTAGTTACCTTTGGGGCTTAATCTTCATTATGAGTACCATTTCAAATGGTATGAATTATGATTTGACACTTGATGTTCAAGGTTTGACTTGTGATAGTACAGTAGGACCTGTGTTTATGCAGGATTAATTTTGGTGGATTCCTCTAAAACAGTTTTTCATATTAAGAACTACAAAGTTGATTTCTACAGTATTTTGATAATAATACTAAACAAATATAAGATGGAAGAAGGAAAAAAAGACAAACGATTCTCCCTTTTGAAGAGTGTTTAGGCAGCCTTAGTCAAATTTGCTAAAATGATGACACCTCCGCCCCACTCCTCTAGAGCCATGTCCATGTGAGCGATGTGGCCTATGGGCATTTAATTGTTATCAAGTGTACATTGCTTGCCGTCGCCACAAAACGTCATAGAATCATGAGAATGGCGTTCTATGGAATGTTATGGAACGCCATAGCTGCCTTATGTGGCAATTTCATAAGAAGATGGTGTTTTATAATAATATGCTGTGGTTATTTCATGTGAAGATGGTGCTTTATTATATTATGCTGTTGTTATTTCATGTGAAGATGGTGCTTTATTATATGAAGATGGTGCTTTATTATATGAAGATGGTGCTTTTTTATGTGATGGTGCTTTTTTATATGATGGTGCTTTTTAATGTGAAAGTCACTCGGTACTAAAATTAAAATCCATTTAACACACTATTGCTAATTCCCCTTTTTTTAGAATAAAAGTATTTAATACGAGATGAACTGTACGACTTGACCTCAACTGAATTGACAAATACGATTAATAGAATAATACAATATTTTGTCAATTTTTCTTGACATTTTACTTTTGCCTTTACCACCCATAAAAGGACCTTCTTTGAGCTATATTACAGTATAGTAGACATTTCCCTTTGACTTTCCTTTACTTTCTCTTCAAGTCAAATCCTATCACCTAGGGCATCAATCTGTTTAAAATCAGATCCTCGATCCACTCCTTTATTTTTCAAATGGTATGAATTATGATTTGACACTTGATGTTCAAGGTTTGACTTGTGATAGTACAGTAGGACCTGTGTTTATGCAGGATTAATTTTGGTGGATTCCTCTAAAACAGTTTTTCATATTAAGAACTACAAAGTTGATTTCTACAGTATTTTGATAATAATACTAAACAAATATAAGATGGAAGAAGGAAAAAAAGACAAACGATTCTCCCTTTTGAAGAGTGTTTAGGCAGCCTTAGTCAAATTTGCTAAAATGATGACACCTCCGCCCCACTCCTCTAGAGCCATGTCCATGTGAGCGATGTGGCCTATGGGCATTTAATTGTTATCAAGTGTACATTGCTTGCCGTCGCCACAAAACGTCATAGAATCATGGAACGCCATAGCTGCCTTATGTGGCAATTTCATAAGAAGATGGTGTTTTATTATATTATGCTGTGGTTATTTCATGTGAAGATGGTGCTTTATTATATGAAGATGGTGCTTTATTATATTATGCTGTGGTTATTTCATGTGAAGATGGTGCTTTATTATATGAAGATGGTGCTTTTTTATGTGAAGATGGTGCTTTATTATATGAAGATGGTGCTTTTTTATGTGATGGTGCTTTTTTATATGATGGTGCTTTTTAATGTGATGGTCACTCGGTACTAAAATTAAAATCCATTTAACACACTATTGCTAATTCCTCTTTTTTTAGAATAAAAGTATTTAATAATGTCACAGCTGCATGCCTTATGTGGCTTGGTTCATGATTATAAAGACAGTGATTTTTTTTATATGATGTGGTTATTTTATGTGATATGTGATATTATGCTTTTTGGTTGAAGATAATACTTTTTTATGTGAAAGCCCTTTAATGTGAAGATAGAGCCTTTTCGCGTGAAGATGTTGTGGGCTTCTTTATGTGAAGATAGATCCTTTTCACGTGAAGATGTTTCTTTATGTTAAGATTGAGCCCTTTCAAATGAAGTTTGTACATTAAGTAATCTGATGTTGTATCCTTCAACTGAATATTGAAAGCACAGGGCGCGATATTCAAGACTCTACCGATATTCATAAATTCAGATAAAAATTTAGTAGAACCTCGGTAACAGAATAAGAGACTTTTTTAATAGTTACGAAATGCAAATAAATAAAATAATAGGAGAAGTATATAATCCTATCTTAAACTTATCTGAAACTCACTCTTGAAAGCTCTATGAGAAAATTGCTTAATAAATTAACAAATGCAATATTTGCCAAACTTCCCTATGCTCAAATAAATTATGGGTAGTTTCGAATGACTTTATCTTGTCATTATAACAGCATTTTATGTGAAGAAGCCATGCACCTTCACATTCACACGAAGAAGAACCTTGATATGAAAAAGCACCGTCTTCTTCACAAAAAAGCATCACTTTCCCACGAATAAAACTCCATCTTCACATGAAAATGAAAGCACTACGTACTGTCACAAAAAGCACGTATACCTTTTGAATTGAGAAGCGCCATTTTCAAATGAAAAACACCACCTTCACATTAAAAGCACTATCTTTACATGAATAAACACCATTTTCACATAAAAAAAGCTCCATCTTCACATAAAAAAGTCATTTCAGTCATTCTCAAAATAATAAAGAGAAAACATAAGTACTTTATTGTTAGTGACACGATACTTTGCTTACGGGCGAATGTTATCCTCATTCTGCCTTCCTAAACTTTGTCAAAGTGTTTCTGACATTTCAATTTATCATAAACGTAGCTTATCTTAAAAATTCTGAAGTTTTCCACATACTCTTTTTGTTGATTAACATGCTGATCTTTTTATTTTATTGACAAGTACTTTAGCCGCGAATAATCCCTGTAATCGGTAAGCAATGATAAAAATATCAATAATTGAAATCTTCATTGGTCACTCTAAGTAATTTTTGACATAAGAATATGTATACATATATTGAGAAAACTTCAGCCTTTTAGAAATAAGTACAAACCCATTGATTAATTTTGCCCTGTCCATATGATACAACTTGTGACAAACATGCAGTAAGGAACTGTAGGATCTTCAGACGTATCTTAAATAAACTATATACCCCAAATAAGCGTGACTCTGTATAATAACTTATTTAGTTAATGATTTATTTTTTTGGATTTTGAGGAAAAAATTCAACAAAATCTATCAGTATGAGTCAATCAGGTAAAAAAAAAATTAATAATATGTGTTTTTCATAAAGATATACGAAAGCCCATTGAGCTCAATTTCGTGGGTAAAAGAAAAAAATTGTCGCGAATAAACGCTAAACTTTCGCGAATAAACGCATAACTTTCGCAATATATTGGGAAACTCTCGTTAAATCGCGACAATGTTGCACCTTGTAAACAGTACAATAAGCGCATTTTCAATCAATATCCGTTCAATATCCTTTGCCTTTTTTTAATTGGCTATCGATAAACACAAATTATACGGGCGCAGGTTCAATTCTCTTAACAATGGATTTCCTGTAACAGTATATCATGTAAAAGATATATTTTCCCCATTTTATTATATGTTTAGTTAATTTCCCATACTTGAATTTGGATTTATTAGAAAAAAAATGGATCTTTCGCCGCAGGATTTCGTGGCGAATACATGGTTTTCTTAGTTTTTTAAGGCAAATAAATACATGAGAAAAAAAAAAAAACTCAGCTCATTCCAAAAACACCATTTAATGCATTTTGACGAATAACGTTAATACTGCTTCGGTGATTACATTTTTTTTATATTTTCTCGGAAGTGGCGTCGGAAGCAAATTGAAAGTGAAGGGGGGGGGGGGGCAAAATTTATCTAAAAAATTAAAAAGCAAAAAAAAAAAAAAAAAAAAACACACAAAAAAAACAACAAAAAAACAAAACAAAAACAAAACAAAACATTAAATAAGAAAAATAATTTCCCGTCAATCGTCAAAACTCTAATCCGTGGAGGGGGGGGGGGGTAATATTTATAGATTTAAAAGGTAGTTACTCCGGTCTAAGATTAATTTTTTCAGGATTAACTCACTTCGTACTAATGTTCAAATCAGGAGCAGATCCAGGATTTGAAGTTAGAGGGGGCGCCAGTTGTCGGCAGGGAGCAAAGCCCTGGCGGGGGCCAGGAAGCTCCTGGATTCTAGATATTTTGTAGGGTAAAAATGAAGTCTTAAATGTTAGACTGTTGTGATATTTCTTCTCAAGATTATACTTAAACATTAATAAAATTACAAAATTTTAAAGGTTTGTCGATTTAAGACCTGCAGTAATCCCATCAAAAGTCTCTTTGCGTAAATATACGAAACATTTTCTTTTCTTTTTTTTAAATTAGGAATGGCTGTAAATTAATCAGTTTAAAAAAATGAAACGATGTAAATGAAGTTTAAACAAAAAGATAACCATGCCAGATTGTATTATAATAAACGTGGAAGAGTCGTTCAATTCAATTCATTCAATTTATTTATTCTCTCAAAACCATATAATATATATAAATGGTACAAGAGGTACAAGAGATATAAACATATTTACATATATACAAACAGTCTGGATGAGCAGAGCTGGCTCATTTTGCTTGTGGAGAACAGGTCTCACAAATTTTAGTTATGAAAATACATAGTTCTTTAAAAATACAGATCGAGTTGGTATAGGCGACAATTAATAGATTACAGAACTTTATAGTATTCGGTTGGACGTACATAGTATTTTCTTGCTAAAAAATCTATTCTAACTGAAGATAATACGTTACATTCTAAAAGGTAATGAAATCCGTCCCCAATATTTCATTATTATTACATAGATTGCAGATTCTTTCGTGACGTTGTAAATTATTCCATCGACCAACCTCTATAGGGAGACGGTGATTACTTGTTCTAAATTTTCACAAGAATGTTTCTAAATTTTCTAGGTAATGCATTCAAGTATTCTTCACAAACAAACTTTGTTTTAGAAATTCTGTAACTGATTCCTGATATCACTGTTAATCGTTATTTAAAATACTAGCTAGCATAACCAATTACTCAAAGGTGGTTGAACCCACGTACGGGGAGCGTGACTAAAATGGGTTTTATAAGTTACACCATTGAACCCACGGGTTTTCTTCATACTATACAGTTGAACTCAGTCTAATGTAAAGAAATCTCAAGAGTTTCCGAAAAGTTGATAATTTTATAAAAACTCACAAGTTGTTCATTTTTTTTGCCAGAATGAGTATGATTTAACTTTATTTTGACACTTTTAAGGGGGGGATGCGCCTCGATCCCCCCTTAAAACAGCCACTGTAAATAATTGATTGATTCATTCCTTATGATTATATCTATCATTGGTCTTTGCAATAAGATCCCCCCCCCCCCCGGTTCTGACGGATATGCTCGGTTAACGTTACATCGAAACGTCTCTTTTTCTTTCCCCGATACTTCAAATAAATGTAAGCATTTTATATATCATCATTTTTTTAAAATTAATAAAAGCGATTTAACATGTTAAGCTTCTGCAGGCGTTTCGTTGCGATTTTCATCAAACCCTCAAATATTTTTTTGTAGTTTGACACGACCCCTATCGATCGAGAAAGATACTTCCGGTAAAAACCAAAATAAAAACCTGACGTCACAGACTGTCGCCATTTTTGCTCGAAGTTGGAAGTCTTACACATTTGTGCTGCATTTTGTGCCAGAAAAGACCACAATAACCCGTTTTCCCACCCACCACACAAGAAAACCTGTAGTTGAAACCAAGGAGCATCGGTTGACACACAGTTAACGATGACTATTTTACCGAAAAAGAAACCTACGACGTCGAAAACCGAGTGTGAATCCAGCGAGCACCAGGGTGGACATGCCTCGCACTCCCACCAACACCACCAAGCCACGACGGACGCTCGCCACGAAAAGGCCACCCGTTCCCGAAACTCGCCCACCCGCTGGGTTCCGTCGACCGCCAGGGAGGAGAAACTGGCCAGCCATGATCCAGGGGGATCCTTTGAAGGTCATGAGGGTGTGAACAATAAGAGGAGACATCGTTCCTCACCCCACCGGACGCACGCGCGGAAGCACCGCATGCACGCCTCGGCAACGGTCACTTCGAGGGAGTATCAGGCCTCCACGGAGTATGAAGAGACCGGGTACAACAGTGGGGACGAGTATGTGCCTCCCCAGCACCCCGACAACATAGAGGAGGTCTGGACTATCTCTAGTCTGTGTAACACTTCTGTAGATGCTTGTAGATACTTAGTGTGGTGTTGTCCTACATGCTAAGTTAATGAAAACTTTACCCTTATCAATCATTGAGGGAATTTCTATAGGAAAAACTTAAACTTTAAAAATTACTGATATTGGTATCATTAACCAGGTTGGGACCAATCGCCCAAAATGGGATATAATAGCCCGTTTGGGATATGTTATCCCAAATGGGATATAAATTTAAAGTGCAAAAAATGAAAATTTTTGATTTGGTAATTTTTTATATAAATTCGCATGAATGAATATCAAATGCAACAACTTTTGATTAGCAAGTTTTCCTATAAGCCTATAGTTTGAAAGATTGATCCCCAAGAAGTTTTGGATATACTGAGGGATCAATCTCTGTAATAGTACGGTTACAGAAAAAGTTGTTTACCAAAAGTTGTTACATTTCATCTATTCAAATGCGCATTTACCATATTTTGAGCAAAATAAATTTTTTCTTGTTTTTGGATGTAAAATTTATACCCCAATTGGGATATTATATCCCAAACAAGCTATTATATCCCATTTGGGCGATTGGTCCCAACCTGTTAACAGTGTT
>WFKH01003881.1:69048889-69059823 GCA_016163765.1 Magallana hongkongensis
CGCTTTCACTCAAGTAACAGCTTTTCTGCTCAATTGATTTTCAAAACCAAGATATTTCTCTTTACATTCCTATGTAAAAACTTGACCCCCCAATTGTGGCCCCATTGTACACCCGGGGATCATGATTTGAACAAACTTGAATCTACACTACCTGAGGATGCTTCCATGCAAGTTACAGCTTTTCTGGCCAATTGGTTCTAGAGAAGAAGATTTTTAAAGAAATTTCTCTATATATTCCTATGCAAAAATTTGACCCCCAATTGTGGCCCCATTGTACCCCCAGGGATCATGATTTGAACAAACTTGAATCTACACTACCTGAGAATGCTTCCACGCAAGTTACAGCTTTTCTGGCCAGATGGTTCTTGAGAAGAAGATTTTTAAAGATATTTTTCTATATATTCCTATGTAAAAATTCGACCCCCCATTGTGGCCCCATTGTACCCCCGGGGATCATGATTTAAACAAACTTGAATCTACACTACCTGAGAATGCTTCCACGCAAGTTACAGCTTTTCTGGCCAATTGGTTCTAGAGAAGAAGATTTTTAAAATACACCATTACTTTTTCACTAATTCCTAATTATCTCCCCTTGAAAGAGGGCGTGGCTCTTCATTTGAACAAACCTGAATCCCCTTCACCTAAGGATACTTTATGGCAAGTTTGGTTGAAATTGGCCCAGTGGGTCTTGAGAAGAAGATGAAAATGTGAAAAGTTTACAACGACAACGACGACAACGACGACGACGACGACAACGACAGACAAATTGTGATCAGAAAAGATCACTTGAGCCTTTGGCTCAGGTGATCTAAAAACTAAACCGAAAAGGCTTGGAATGTATTGAATGACACTTCTCCCAACAATAGTAAAGAAATACAAATTCTGAGTAGTCAAAAAAGTTATGACGTGATTTTTTAAATATTTATATACTCATGTCGTTTGGACATGATCTCTATAGGAGTTGATTCAAGTGTTTCTCAGAAAACCTGATTATAATCAGATTGCATGCACTGGTATATGTAAATATTATATACCACTTAGCATGAACCTATGCTATAGTGCATGATACATGTATCGATAAGGTACTGTAGTAAGATTTTGTTTTAATAAAGTACATTGTATGTTTACACTCAACTTTAACTATCTAAGCCTTTTCAAATACATACTGTTGATAAATTGAATGTATGGTGTTGGTGATATACATCTAAATGTAAGGAACTGGACTTCTTGGTTTTTGTACTGCAGTTGTGGAAGATGCCAAAATATAAATTCTCTGAAAATAAAAAAACAGAAATATAGTGACAAGACGTAAACACTGTCCCAAGATAGCCTTGATTCCTATTTGCTTTTTAAAGAGGTTCGCTCCTTAGGTTTTAAGTAGCCATTTTGGGTTCCCTCTAGTCTGAAAATTCTGCATCACATATTAATTCTAGTAGTATATTTATATTTTACAATGCCAAATAAACTATATTGAATAAAATTGTTTTTAAAAAATTACATTTTTACAGAGTTTAGTAAGGGACTATATTTTGTGGCGGAAGGTTTTCAAGAAGGAAATGAAATACTCTGTCCCAAGATGTCCTTGATTCCTATTTGCTTTTTAATAATTACTCGATATTTGTAAATACCTCAGGGTTCAAATGATGTTCATACAAAAGTATGAAAAATTTCCAAGATTTCCTCTTTGAAATGCCCCCTCTAGATCATCAGGTTTCAATACAAGACTAAAAAAATGTGATGTCTACGGGGATTCTGTATTGCAAAAAAAAACAGATGATAAAATTGAAAATAGTGCGAGGTATTCCTAGTGACTTCTGAATGGAGAAAAGATGTCAACATTTCCCATTATAAATCTCTGTTTGGTTCCTGTGAATTTTTCCCGAGTGAAAATGATAATGTGTGAGTGAATTAAGTTACCTTAAATATTGGCCCTTTCATCTATTTCAAGTGCACTTCTTTCATAGGTATGTGTATTTTATTAAAAATCGTCAAAATGTACTGCATAAATATCTTTGGACAGACTATAATGGGGTAGGCAACTCCTACATTAACCATGTTTACTTGTCTTTCCAAAATATCCTGAGAGCCTTGACAAGTTTTTAGAACTATGTTCAACCCCATTGAAGTATATAAAATTTTTTATTAGATGATTCATTACTTCTTGTTAATAGCGATTAATAATGCTAATTTTGGATGAAATTTTAATCACGTCGTAAAATAATTTAGATTAAAAACCAAACAAGAGGCCCATGGGCCACATTGCTCACCTGAGCAACAACAGGCATGATAAGATCAGCTTAATGGAGTCATAAGAACAGAGTATTATTTGAATATGGAATTATTTTGATTCTTGGAATTTAGGGCTTTTAAGAAAATTGCCCTTAGTTAGACTAACTTAGACAACTAACATGAATTTTTATTGTTTGATGTGTTAGTTTTAACTAACTTAGTCAACTAACATGAATTTCCCTTATGAATAGTCTAACTAAGGGCAATTTTCTTAAAAGCCCTAAATTCCAATAATCAAAATACAGTCAAACTTGTATTAAGCAGTCACCTTCGGGAGGCACCCAAAGTGACCTCTTAACAGAGGTGACCTTTGAATAGAGACTTATGGTTTGCGAACATTTTATACCTTATATTAAAACAATTATTGGATTTTATTTTAATTATATACTTGATATTTAGCATAATATATCAAAATGATAGATTAAGTAATTGATTTGATGTTTTTATAGTATCTATTGTATTTATAAATAAGTACAACTTCATAACAATGCATTGTGCATGCAATTGTTTAATTTTTTTTTTAATTACATGTATTAAAAAAAGTCTTTACGTGGTAAACCCTTGTCGCTGACATTTTCACAATAGTATCACTAACTATTTTCATGAGTACCGTATATTTAGAAAACAAACACTGTTCATACAAAATCAACAATTCATTTTTTAACCGGCCGTATCTGAACTCAAAATCATATTACCGGACGGAAATAAATCGAGCAATTTTCTCTTGTCTTGCCGCGGACATTTTTGACACCTATTTTATTCATGTTTATAAAACAAACATTGTTAATATTTGTTTGAACAATTCACTTGATTCCCTTTCGTATCTGAACTGCCAGTTATGTATTATAAATACATCGATTAATTTGGTTTCTCTCGCCTCAGGCGTATAATTATTGTTTACATTTATTATCGACATTCGGAAGCCATGTTTAAAATCCCCGGGTGTAAATCATGTGACCGGTCAAAATGGCCGCCTAATGCATGTCAACTGTACAGTTTCGGATCAAAATACGATGACCGCTGACCGCGTTAGACAGGTGACCGCTCTTTAGAGGGCAATTATATAGGATATTTCATCGGGAGGAAATAAAATGACCGCATACGAAAGGTGACTGCTTAATAGGGGTGACCGCTTCGGCAGTTTTGACTGTAATTCCAAATTCAAATAATACTCTGATTAATACAAAATATCTGGACAATGTGGTATAATACATGTTGATCCTGTATAAATAAAAATCTACTTTCCCCCTGGATATTCGTATGTTTATAATCAAGTCCCTTTTCTAACAGGATGATTTTATAGTCATAGCACATGTTGAGCATTGCAGTTCGAAAAAAGATCCTAAACAATTGTTTATATATATGATATAAACCTACATCAAACTCTGAACCCCTTGTGAGGCCCAAGAATCGTCCAGGGGCCAGAGTCTAAACAATTTTAAAGAATCAGCAATATGTCAAAATGCTTGCAAATAAGTAAACCATATGTGATAACATTACAGTTTTTGTGAATAATTAAAATGTTTTCCTTTGTACAATTGGATCCCCAATGTGGCCCCACCCTACTCCTCAAGATTTTGATTTAAACAAATTTGAATCTACACTATCTGAAGTTGCTTCCACTAAAGTTAAAGCTTTTCTAAGCAAATGATTTTTTAGAAGAAGATTTTTAAAGATTTACTCTATATATTCCTTTGTAAAAATTCGACCCCCCATTGTGGCCCTACCCTACCCCCAGGGGTCATGATTTTCACAACTTTGAATCTAAACTACCTGAGGATGCTTCCACATAAGTTTCAGCTTGCCTGGCTGATTGGTTTCTGAGAAGAAGATTTTTAAAGATTTACTCTATATATTCCTATGTAAAAAATTGACCCCCCATTGTGGCCCCACCCTACCCCTGGGGGTCATGACTTTCACAACTTTGAATTTACACTACCTGAGGATGCTTCCACATAAGTTTTAGCTTTCCTGGCTCTTTGGTTTCTGAGAAGAAGATTTTTTCAAGATTTTTGTATATTCCTATGTAAAAAATTGACCCCCATTGTGGCCCCACCCTACCCAGGGGTCATGATTTTCACAACTTTGAATCTACACTACCTGAGGATGCTTCCACACAAGTTTCAGCTTTCCTGGCTGATTGGTTTCTGAGAAGAAGATTTTTAAAGATTTACTCTATATACTGTAAATTCCTAATTAAACGCGAGGAATTAATATCCGCGTAAAATCACGAGAGGCACATCTCGCGGATTTTAAAATCTCGCTTTTATTTTTCTGACAGATGTAAACTAAATGAAACTATGATGAAAATTTGGTGTTCGCGATTTTATATTCTCGCGATTTGATGCAAAACGGTTGAATCGCGGAATTAAGTGCTCGCGAAAAATAAGGAATCTACAGTATTCCTATGTAAAAATTCGACCCCCCATTGTGACCCCACCCTACCCCCGGGGGTCATGATTCTCACAACTTTGAATCTACACTACCTGAGGATGCTTCCACACAAGTTTCAGCTTTCCTGGCTGATTGGTTTCTGAGACGAAGATTTTTAAAGATTTACTCTATATATTCCTATGTAAAAATTTGACCCCCCATTGTGGCCCCACCCTACCCCCGGGGGTCATGATTTTCACAACTTTGAATCTACACTACCTGAGGATGCTTCCACACAAGTTTCAGCTTTCCTGGCTGATTGGTTTCTGAGAAGAAGATTTTTGAAAATTTCACGAAATTTTTCAATAATTTCTAATTATCTCCCCTTGTAAAAAGGCGTGGTCCTTAATTTTCACAACTTTGAATCTCCTTTGCCTAAGGATGCTTTGTGCCAATATTTGTTAAAATTGGCCCAGTGGTTCTTGAGAAGATGTTGAAAATGTGAAAAGTTTACGGACAGACGGATAGACAGACAGACAGACAGACGGACGACAGACAAAATGTGATCAGAAAAGCTCACTTGAGCTTTCAGCTCAGGTGAGCTAAAAACCCATTGAGATTTACGAAATGTCAGAAATGGGGCAAAAACGGGTCTGTGGGTTTCAAAAACTCTGTCATGGTTATGATCAGATCCAGGGATATTAAGTACAAATAATTATTCTATAATAATTTTTAGATAGTTTTTAAAGGCTTTATATCAATGTATATGATAACATTTTAGATATAAGAAGGTAAAATTGACCTTCCAAATCATGTAACGCAAGATATCATCGAGACTTGCAATAGTTGCCTACCTCTTTAGTATATTATGTCTAAATTATAAATTGATTTTTGACACAAGTTTTTAACACCACGCACTTTGATCAAATGTTCTAGACTATTTCGTTGTCCTTTAGACAACAGAATTATAATCTATAAAACATCATCTCATTCTGTTCCAGGAGAGAAAACTCAGAATTCAAACTCAACATTTCTTGACATTCCAGATGTCGACAATGGCGTGGAGAGATTTTAAGCAAGAAAATGTTTGCATACTGTAAAGTGGTTTTTTACGCTGGTGGTAAAGTACGCGTTTTCTATGGTCAATATGCATGATAATTAAATATAAGGGAGAATGATTTACCACTGAATAGGTTTAATTTTTTACTATACGAGTGGGGGTAATGTATGCATTTTTAATCTTTAAATTCCCCCCCCCCCCCCCCCCCAACGCGTAATAAATCACAGTAACAATAAATACAATAGTTGGATAAAAATCAGATACAGTGAAGTCGCCAATTCCGGGTCGTCTCCAATTCCGGGTCCCTCGTGTGTGTTTCATGTCACTTCGTTTAAATTGAAGCAGAAAAAACTTAATAAATACATTGATCATGAACTATAGGCCTTTCTGTCTTTGATCATTAAACGATATTCGAAAATTAACATTTACAGACCCACCAAGAACAAAATTAGAAATCAAGCGCTTTCAAGACGGAGATTTTCCCACAACTTTGACATGCTACCTTCATTATTAACGCTGCAGCAGGGTTGATGTAAAAGTTGTGGGAGGGCGTTAATGGATGAAAAATATTGCACACGCATTCAGTTATATGTCAGAAATCATTCAGAATGATAACTGCTCAAATAAATTTACATCAATTAATTAATCAATCTGAAGGAATTTCCCCAATTGCGGGTCACTATACCTGAAACATATTTTTCTGCGGATTTACAATAACGTGAAAGAGAGAAAAAAGAGATTCAATTGAATAAAATGATCCATCCAGCTCAGGTGTCATTTTATTTATCTTGTCTGTTATTTTTCTTTGAGTTTATTTTTTTTTTTTTTGTCACAATGATGACATAATGACGATCATTTCATTCTGAATCACGACTGTCATTTACATTTAGAAATTGATCCCTGTTACTTGAGTATCAGTAGTTGTAAATATATTTTCTAATCGGAATCATTATTTCAATGCTGCAAATTAATAAAAATTGTGTTCTGAGACGACTACCTGACATTACTGACACTTTGAAGTCACATGACCCGAAAATGGAGAAAATGATTCGAAACTGGGGAAACCATGCCTTGTTGAAATGCCTCTGTAAATATTGTTTCCGGGAATTTATTTTGAAAAACAAAATGAATGCCTAATAACTCACAAAATGTACTTTCAATATATATATAGTATAAAATTTAAATAGAATAGCTTTGTAAAATATCAAAGAAACAGTCTGACGTGACCCGGAATTGGCGACTTCACTGTACCATAAAAATTTTTTGACATATCATAATTATATATACATTTTATTTATCATATTTCGATAAAAATAATATGTCAAGAATGCCTAAATCTGATGATTTTAGAAGGTTTTCACATTCCTTTTCCATACCTCTGTTGATACAATCTCGTAACGTTTATAAATCTATCAAAATTAATAAATAATGGCAAAATTAAGTTTTAAAATCTGTTCATAACATTGCAGTACTTACTGAAGACCAGAGCTAGCAGGGTGGTTGGGAATTACATTTGACAACATAATTTTCAAATTTGGTTTGAGAAAAAGTTTCCCTTGCTTTAAGTATTCCATCGTTCTCCTGATGGGGGCACGGCCCCGCATAAGACCCATTTTTGCGGTATTTTTCTTGACAACCTTATTTTCTCTGCAACCTTCAACATTAGCCGGATGTAAACTCCATGTGGTAACGTAAATGAATATTTTTTTTTTACGACATTCAAAAAACTGCAAAAAGAGTTTTAAATAAAATAATCCCTAGTTTATTCACAGCGAACAAACAAATAAATAAAAAAAGGTCTTTTTTCGGTGTGTTGTTAAAGAATTTTAACTATAAAGCTGTAGAAAAAAATGATCGGATTAGACTGTTACGACATTGCAGACGAAAACAAAACATGTCGGCACGTGGAGGGCAGTGGATCGCGGCAGGCGCCCTAGTTGTTGTGGGGGTCGGGATTATTTTATATCTAACCAAGAAAAGGAAAAAGAACGACACAGCGTCCAGTAAGTTACACTGATTTCCGTTACTTAAAGAACATGACATGCGAGATACTCGATTAAATATTGGTCTATAGATGCACCTTCACGTCAAAATCGAAAGGACAATGTCAAATTGCAAATATTGCTTACATGAAGAATTTTGTCATTTTGAATGATTTACGGAAAAGGGCCTGTTGTTTTTTTAAGTTGTTCTTTTATCAATGCTAGTTTTGAAGTAAATTTGATCATAGATTTGATGAATTACTTTAGCCAAGTCAAGGGCATTCACATCTTCTTTATTTTCACAGAACTTGATGTAAAAAAGAATGAGGAAATCAAAACTACAGCTGATTCTAATAAAAAGTCTGTGCCAAAAGATAGAGAGAAACACCAATCAGTTGACGAAAAGACTATTAACAGTGATACGAGAATGCCTACGTCTTCACACAGTAATGAGGATATCAAGTTAAAAACAAATTTTAATGATGAAAAGAGATCCGATGATGAAAAGAAAACAAAAATTCCAATCCCTAAATCAATAGGGCAGTTTGTAAGCCCAAAGCCAGTAATTGAAAAACCATTGACTGTAGAGAATGCAAGTGACCTTGCCTCGAAACCACATCAGTCAACAGGATCAAAACTTCAAAATGGATCCAAAATAGAGAAAAATAATGATGCTATATCACCCGACAGACAGTGTGAAAGACTAGAAAAGACAGTTCCACCAGAATCTGAGAAAACTATATCACTGAATGTTTCCATAACAAAAGGAGATGCCCCAAAAAATCCTGTCAAAAAGAGCTCAGACAAAGCAGAAGATAGACAATCTCAGTCTCAAACAGTCACTGCAGGACCCGTCTTGTCTCCAAGAGGGAGCCCCCTTAGTTCACCACCAGGTGGTGCTTCAAATTCTCAGTCCCTACCAGCAGGACCTGTTATGTCTCCAAAAGATATCGATGGTGCCATGCAGTCACCACCAACAACTCAAAAATCTCAGATGCCTCCCTCTCAATCCACAACACCTGCTCAAGATTCTGTCCCAAGCTCAAAAGTCATATACACCAAGGATGAAATTACAGAGGCACTTCTGCTGTCCCAGAATACCCCTGGTATGATGTCTGCCAAAAACGCCGATGTGTTAGTCTCAGTGCTTGCACATCCTGACCCTACCCTGAGACTCTCAGCTTTACTTGGTATCAACAAATGTTCAACTTTCACAAGGAACCAGGTATTATAATAATTTATGTTTTTTCTCTGTGTGGGAAAGTCAATTACGGTATTGGTATAAGGTAAACATACTATAGCTCTGGCATTGCATTGTGTACTTCCTAGTCCTCTATGTTAGGATACTCTACACATACTGGTACATGAATATAGTCATATACTAGCTGTATACAGGGTTGTTTTTGCCCCATATTTTTTTTCCGCACTTCTACACTTGCAGCAGTTTCGCCCCATCTTGAATTCGAGATTCCAGAAACTGTTATGATAGATTTTCTTTCTAATTAACACAAAAATTGTTCTGAATTAGCCCAGTTTTAAATTCTACTGCTGACAATGAGGGCGAAAGGGGCGAAGAAAAAACCCCAGGTGGGAATATTTCCCTGTATACAGTACTATAATAGTAAGTATATGATATAATTAATTATATGTTTCTTGGGAGGGTTGAATATACTAGATTGTATTGAAGATATGATATGTGAGGAGAAAATAATGATAAAATTAACCTGGAATCAAACTCTGAACCCGTGATCTCCTAGTCAAGCAGTGTACTACAATAATTATATAAATACAATAATACAATCATGCAACTTACATATAGGCTACAACAGTTACAATATGTACTGTGGAATCATCATTATTCGTGGGGATGTAAATTTGTGGGCAAGGGTAACCCACGAAAGCCACGAACATTGTTCCCCCACGAATAATGATGATTCCACAGTATGTTCAATTATGTGTTCTACAATCAAGCAAGGTATATTGGTTGTATAAAGATACATGTAAAGTCTCAGTAAGTGGTACATGACTGTATATATATACATGTGTACTATATGTTTATCTTGGCTCTGTCCTACTTATCATTGGTTTATATAGAATGTTATTTCTCGACTACACGAGATTCCTGTAGCTTTACATAAGAGCTCATTTTACATGTTCAGCTGTGGCTATAAATTGATTGATTTATTGTTACAGTTTTTACATTGTTACGTAATTATTGATTTTTCGGGCTCAGCAAACTTCAAATTGATCCTTGTACAGCATATAAATCTTATTTCTCAAAGCCAAAGAAATGGGCCAACCATAAGGAATAAACAATCAAACCATTTTCATATAAGATGTAGCGATATAAGGAAATTGATTTCAGATCTATTTATATTTTTTTCCTTAATATTGATGTTGGGTTTTGCTGCTCATAAGAAATTGTTTTATGAGAAATTGGGTTTTTTTTTTCAAAAGAATGACATCAGTACATAGACTTGGTTCATTTTAAACTTAGTTTCACATTACATGAACATGGAAAAATAATCATCATAATCATTGACAGGTGTTGACTAGGTACATAATAGGCAGCCCTATCTATAGTGAAGTTGATGTTTCTGTAGTGTGGTGCAACGCAGGTACTTACATAAACATGTATATAATTATATACCAGGTATATTAACTACCGGTACTTTATAACAATAATTTCTAGTACATGTATAACATAAGCAGTCTTAAATACTGTAATACTAAACATGCTAAATACTGATGTTTCTATATTGTGATGCAATGGTTGCACACTTTTTCTCACCGACATATCATTTACCTGGGCTCACCTCTAAAGAAACACCTGAGGACTACCTGATCAATACACAGGCCGGGTGAAATCTTAGTGGTCGGGGAGCCAGAGGTAGAGCTGATCATTTATTTATTGAGGATTGCTCTGTTCAGATTTTATAACCTGGGGGACGTAGTAGCTGTGGGTCGTGGTGATTATATCGATACAGATCTTGTCAGAGAACCTGTAAGATAGGACACATTGAGCCACTCTGTAAGGATTAATTAAGAGAGGAAGACTGAGCACTATTCTCAAGAAGACTCTGTAAGTGTTACTATAAATTATTTGTCAACAATAGTGAGAGCAGTTTTTATCCCGATTTTAATTAACAATTTGATTGGCTGGGCAAAAATAAGATTGTTACATATTGTTATGTATTGTTACGTATTGTTATGTATTGTTACGTATTGTT
>WFKH01003881.1:69156390-69175894 GCA_016163765.1 Magallana hongkongensis
TTTAGTAAAGAAATGAAGCAAATTATCAGATCTTATAATTGTTATTCGCTAAGATGATTCGCACCTATTCTGTTTCGCGCTGAGATGGTTCGCACCGCGATGTTTCGCATCTATATACATTATTTACAATGAATGATTTATGAAACATATACATGTAAATAATAAGTTAATATTCAGAAATATTATTAAATAAAATACTTAAGAGTTTTTTTTTATTTTAAGCATTATTGAAGTGCCTGCACATAGCACAATATATTCAATTAACAGATGAATTTTATGATTAATAAAACCGGTGATTATTCGAAGACCATGCTAATTATTCTCTGAAATAACATCATAATTAGTTCACATATACATAGCTATAGTAATTATAATATAATAGGCTCAATAATTAGTATATGTAAAGTACATTTAGCACAGTGTTACTCACTGTATTTGTATGTGTGATATTAATGTTTTCATGTACGTATTACTGTAACAATTGACGGAATTGTTTGCTTTGTTTTAAAATGTTTTAAAAGGAATTGAATGATCAGAAAATAAAGTAGAAATTGTTATCAATGTTTTTGTTTTTAATGGGATAAACTTTCAGTTAGTATTTCGAATATGAATATTTGGTCACTAAAATATCATTTATATTTTCTAATAAATCATAATTATTATTTCATAAATATATGGGAATAGAAATTTTCAAACAATATCACACTTTACTTTTAATCAAGAATGGTACTAAAATGGTATTTGAGTGGATGCATATGGGGTAATGTAAGTTTAAAGCAGAAAAGTTATGTAATTAAATTATCCCCACTTTTAGATCCGTGGTACTTAATTACCTGCGATAACACCCCTAATTTTCATAAAAAATACAGGTAAATCTCATGTAAAAGACATGGTTTAATTGTTATCACAACACAATTAATACCTCTTGTTCTGAACCTATATAATAACGCCATGGCTTCAAAGGCTTCATAAAAAAGCCAACGAAAACGTAAAAACGTTATACTAGCGGCGCATATATAAATGCAAACATCATTTTTATAACTTATTTGAATTCTTATATAGGTGATAATTAATTTCAGAGCGATAATAACACGAGAAAAATATCTTAATACAGCGAGATGTTTCGCTCCGAGGGAGGTGCGAAACATCGAGGTGCGAATCATCTTAGCGCGAAACAGAATAGGTGCGAAACATCACGGATTCACTAAAAATACGCCACATATACCTTTAAACCAATCACGTGATTTTATACAGGCCGCCGACCAACTCGAACCAGAAAACATGGATATTGTCGCCATTTTGAGTTGTATGCCTTTATGAGGTGCGTAGTTTGTTAAACGTAATAATGTTATTACTGATTGTTGAAGATTTTAATCTAATGACCATGATGTTAAACAGAGTTGGCGAAATTAATAGCCTTAAATGCACCAGCTTATTATGCTTATGACTATATGAGTAGTTTTGAGGGAATGTAACAATTTTTGGTAAACAACTTTTTCTGTAACCGTACTATTACGGAGATTGATCCCTCAGTTTATCCAAAACTTCTTCGGGATCAATCTTATAAACGATAGACATATTGAAAAACTTCTTAACCAAATGTTGTTGCATTTGATAAACATTAACAGATTAATGCAGATTTATATCAAAAATTTCAAAATCAAATTTTTTTTTTGTTGCACTGTAAATCTATATCACATTTGGGCTATTTTATCCCAAACGGGCTTTAAAATCCCATTTGGGCGATTGGTCCCAACCTGTTTAACATGTTAAAATGTTGCTGTCCTTCCAAATTATCTAGCTTCATATCTATTGGCTAGCATATCATAATGTACATACTACAAAATCATCCAGTCATCTTGTAATCTAAGATAATGAAGATTAATGTTACTGTTCTTCAACTTGTCAAACATTAAAACTAGCACAATTATTAGAGTTAATTTTTGGTTTTGTGTTGTAATGAAACTAACCAATCACATGATTTTATACAGGAAACCTAACCAGGAAGATTAAAAACCAAGCACATTGGAGGTGAAAAGGTTTGTAATTTGTAAACTGTATAGGTATTAATACATGTAACTATTTGCATGATTATCTGATTACTAGTAAGTTGATAATTTAAACCTACATTATGTAGTGTTTTATCTCTACTGGCGTGCAACCAATTCTCGACACCAAGTAGGCGATTTTCGCCAGTGCATTGTTACGTCACTTGCACTGGCGAGAAATGGTCCTTGGCGAGAATTGGTTGTTTGCCAGTATTGTCAATTCAGTTTTTTTCTGATCAAAATTTGGCCATTGTCCGTCATTGTCATTGTTGTAAACTTTTCACATTTTCATCTTCTCCAAAACCGCTTGGCCAATTTCATCCAAACTTGGCACAAAGCATTAGGCCTTACAAAAAATTATGTTTGTTTACAGTTACCCGACAGACCCTCTATTTAATCGCCGACCCAAATTGTTTTTTCCATTGTTAGAAATCCGCAAGTCAAACGTTTGAAATCGAAAGTGAAAGTGAAAGAAAAACATGGCCCCACATAATTCACATGTTCATTGCTGTTTAAAATTGGCAAAAAGAAATTCAAATGTGGCAAAGAAAAGCATATTTTAACACTTTGTGTGTAAAGCTTCATCTCTAGTGTTTCTCTTTTCCACCTGTTTGTTTATTCACAGTCAGTCTGTGTTATTACAATCCCACGTGCAACAGGAAATCTCGCTTTGCATCAGTGCACATACATGTAGCTGTGGACTTCAATAGCTTGGGTTATATTTATGGCTGCAGATCATCAACAGTTATGTAACGGAGTAACTTGGACGAACTAGCACTACTAAGCCCAAAAAGTACTGACATTCCCATTTTTTACTGATAAAAACTTAGACATTTACTGACAATGTACTGACATTACTGATAAACTTAGAAAAGTACTGACGTTTTTACTGACGGTACTGAGAAACTTAGAAAAGTACTGACAAACTTAGATAGTACTGATAAACTTAGAGAAGTACTGACACTTTTTACTGACGGTACTGAAAAACTTAGAGAAGTACTGACAAGTACTGATAAGTACTGACACCATTGTTCTTACTCCCGCTAGAGCTTAAAAGGTGTGAAATTGTATTAAATAATGTATTTTTAGCTCACCGAGACGAAGTCGGGGGGAGCTTATGCTATACCCCCGGCGTCGGCGTCGGCGTCGGCGTCCGGACCTGGTTAAAGTTTTTGTTGCAGGTCCTGTATCTAAGTAATTACTAGTCCTATCTTCACCAAACTTGCATGGATGATGCATCTGGACCTACTTATGGACTTGAGAGACTTGGATGCTGAATCTGGGTCATGAGTTTCAGATGCTGGAGGAGGTTAAGGTTTTTGGAGCAGGTTAAAGTTTTTGGTGCAGGTGCCCTTTGATAGCAATTTCTAAGTTATTACTGGTCCTAAGTTCACCAAACTTGCATGGATGGTGCATCTTATGATACTGATGCACCAGACAGGCTTGAATGCTGAATCTGAGCCATAGGTTTCGGATGCTGGAGGAGGTTAAGGTTTTTAGAGCTGGTTAAAGTTTTTGGAGCAGGTGCCCTTTGATGATTATATCTTAGTTATTACTGGTCCTAACTTCACCAAACTTGCATGGATGGTGCGTCTTATGATACTGATGCACATGACAGGCATGAATGCTGAATCTGAGCCATAGGTTTTGGATGCTGGAGGAGGTTAAGGTTTTTAGAGCTGGTTAAAGTTTTTGGAGCAGGTGCCCTCTGATGATTATATCTTAGTTATTACTGGTCCTAACTTCACCAAACTTGCATGGATGGTGCATCTTATGATACTGATGCACCTGACAGGCATGAATGCTGAATCTGAGCCATAGGTTTTGGATGCTGGAGGAGGTTAAGGTTTTTGGAGCAGGTGCCCTCTGATGATTATATCTTAGTTATTACTAGTCCTAACTTCACCAAACTTGCATGGATGGTGCGTCTTATGATACTGATGCACATGACAGGCATGAATGCTGAATCTGAGCCATAGGTTTCGGATGCTGAAGGAGGATAAGGTTTTTAGAGCTGGTTAAAGTTTTTGGAGCAGGTGCCCTCTGATGAATATATCTTAGTTATTACTGGTCCTAACTTCACCAAACTTGCATGGATGGTGCATCTTATGATACTGATGCACCTGATGCTGAATCTGAGCCATTGGTTTCGGATGCTGAATGAGGTTTAGTTTTTTGGAACAGGTCACATGTTTAATAGATAATAGTACTATTTCAAACTTGTATAGTTGATTTAACTTTAATATAAATGAATCGCAGAGGTAGCTTCAAATGCAGAGCCTGATCTCCATTATCAAGGATGCTAAAAAATATATCTTAGTTATTACTGGTCCTAACTTCACCAAACTTGCATGGATGGTGCGTCTTATGATACTGATGTACCTGACAGGCATTGATGCTGAATCTGAGCCATAGGTTTCGGATGCTGGAGGAGGTTAAGGTTTTTAGAGCTGGTTAAAGTTTTTGGAGCAGGTGCCCTCTGATGATTTTATCTTAGTTATTACTGGTCCTAACTTCACCAAACTTGCATGGATGATGTATCTTATGATACTGATGCACCTGACAGGCTTGAATGCTGAATCTGAGCTATAGGTTTCGGATGCTGGATGAGGTTTAGTTTTTTGGAAAAGGTCAAATTTTTTATAGATATTAGTACTATTTCAAACTTGCACAGTTGATTTAACTATAATATAAATGAATCACAGAGGTAGCTTCAGATACAGAGCCTGATCTCCATTATCAAGGATGCTAAAAAAATCTCCTACCTCACTTAAACCTGCTTGATAGATGTGTTTGTTGTTAAATGATATAACATGATTCCTATGATATAGTATTACATGTATATGATATGATACACTATTGTTTTATATGATACAATATTATATCATATTGTTTATATGATACGATATGATATTGTATCAATTTTTTTGTACATTATGATATGATATTGTGTCATGTAATTGTTATGTATAGTGTTGTGTATTATGATAGAATATTGTATAATATGATATTGTATTATATATTTAATATTTTATCACATGATATTGTTTCATATGATATTGCAATATGTAATATTGTATCGTATAATATGATATTGTATAATATGATATTTTGTTTATATATTATATTATTATAACACATAAATTGTATTATATTATATGTAATATATAATATTGTATTATATGATACGATATTGTATAATATCATATTGTATAATATGATATTGTATTATATTATATATTACTATATCACATGATATTTAATCATATGATATGATGCAATGTTGTATCAAATCATATGATACAATATCATATTTTGTATCAAATATGATACAATATCATACAATACAATATCATACTATATTATACAATATAATATCATATGTTACAATATTGTGATGTTTTATGTGATATGATATTGTAACATGTAATACTGTATTGTATCATATATTGCATAATGATATTGTATGATGTGATCATATACAATAATGTATAGCAAGATACAATGTCATATTATATGTTACAATATTATATTGCATAATTATTTATTACAGTATTATATTGTATTATATGATACTATATTGTAAGTATCATAGGATGCAATATCGTATTATATATTATTGTATTGATAAACATTGTATCTTATAATACCGTATGAAATGAGCATATGATTTTCATACAATTTTTTTAACATATGATATACGATATTGTGTCAAAACAGTTTCCATGAATATCCAAGATCATTAACTATGATTTTCATATCATATGATAAAGGTGGTCTCATAATGGTGATGCCTCATAAAGGTGATGTCTCGTCTCGGTGAGCTTTGTAATCTGTGATTACCTATGTTTAATTATAATAAAGAATTAAAAGATTATTTAACTTATTAATAACACTTTCCTTGAATGAAAATGTCATTTTTATATGTAATTTTATAAGTGAAGGAATCAGAAGGGAAACAAACTTGCGAATTCTATCATATTTATGTTGTTAGCTTGAAATATGATAATTATTTATAAACGTAAATTCAGTAAAAAAAAATGACACTCTTGAGCTGAACATCAATAAACACTTGATCACCCATGACAACACCTTGTTATTAGCATTCAATCTACCCGTATTACCCATGCACGAATTTACAGGGATCTGGAACCCCCTACCCTCTTGCACCCTCCATGGAAAAATCTTAATTCTTAAATTTGCATAAATAATAAATATGGCTCATACTGTTCTAATGACCGATAATATTTTCTTTGGATCAAAAATATTATTTTTAGAAAAAAATATGAAAAAATGATGTATAATTGAAACTGGACCAAACAAGAAGAGGTTAATGTTAAAAATTGTAAAAATCGGTGCGGGTGTGACGAATGCGTTAGTTTCTGTACTATAATTCCCATGGACACTGGTACATGTATTATACGATAAGGGTTAACCTTTAATAAAAGAAAAAGAAATGCTTAATATCTTTTCTGATATCGCTTTAAAAAATGACCTGTAATTTATACTGAAAAATATAAAGTTGAACGCATTCTCTTTTTCTAGAAATAAGACGGATCAAGAAATTTCCTAGGGGTGAATATATTTATTTTGTGCGGCATGGGATTTGGAGACTGCCGTGAGGCCCATATAGCTTCATTGCTTACCTACATGTAAAATGCTAAGAATTTTGAGAGTGAATTTGTATTTCTAATTTATTTATAATTAAACGATTTGCAAAAAAATTTGGTAATTATTTGCGGAAAAATGTATGTATCTATATATTTATTCAAATATCAAAATGATTTGGTTGTGCAAGCTAGTGCATGATATATAATAAGACAATCTGAAACTGTTTTAAAGAAGTTTTACAATCATTAATTAAAGTACAAAATTGAAAGGTTTTGAAGAAATAAAAAAGGGATACTAGTATGTTTATGTTTTCATAATTATATTTTTTCTTCGAAAATCGAATTTCTGAAATTAGGGAACGAGTTGTTCAACCAATTTGATCGTATATGAACTGGTAGAGTTTTAATTATAAAATCTTATAAATAAATACTGTAATGACAGTATATTTACAAAAGTAGCTGCTTTATGGTAATCAGTACATGTTCACAAGTGGCTGTAACGCTGTATAGCTTTTCGGAAAATTTTGATTAATCATCTTCACTGAGTGTGTCTGGATTGAATCGACATTCAGGACACCATACTTATATCCCTTAATAATTACTTGAAATCAAAACATTTTTGCAAATTAATTTAGCCTTTTTCTATATATTCCCTGCAAAATGAAATAGTTTGTTGTAATTTATACACATTTTAATTTCACGACGGTTAACATTATCTTTGGAATATTTTTTTTATTTAAAGGGGAGGGGATGCCGCTACTCATGTCTCATCTAAATTAAAGTCTTAAAACTACTGTTTTCAGGTAGCTAGTTTTTCTTATTGATAACTCATTTTTTTAGGTCACCTGAGAAAACTCAGGTGACCTATTGCTATCTGTTTTCGTCCGTCGTCGTGCGACGTGCGTCGTGCGTTAACAATTTACATTTTTAACTTCTTCTTAAAAACTACATGGCCAATTGTTTCCATTTTTGGTGTGAAGCATCTCTATGGTAAGAGGAATGTAAATTGTGAAATTGGTGGCTCTACCACCCCCAGGGTGCCACAGGTGGGGCCAAATACATGTATGCAAAAAACAGCCAAATTTTCAAAAATCTTCTTCTCTACTCCCACACATGTGAGGAAAAACCTGATTGCATGGTTATGATATCCATGAAGCCTTCTACCAAAATTGTGAAATTCATGGGCCCTGGGTCAAGGGTTCAGGCTCTAGGGTGGGACCAATATGGCCATATACCTGTAGTAAAAATGTATTAAATCTTAGAAAATCTTCTTCTCTACTCCCATAGATATTTGTTAAAAACTAAATACATGGTTATGATGTCCATGAAGCCCTTTACTAAAATTGTGAAATTCATGGGCCCTGGGTCAGGGGTTCAGGCTCTAGGGTGGGGCCAATATGGCCATATAGTAAAAATGTAATAAATCTTAGAAAATCTTCTTCTCTACTCCCATAGATATTTGTTAAAATCTAAATACATGGTTATGATGTCCATGAAGCCCTTTACTAAAATTGTGAAATTTATGGTCCCTGGGACAGGGGTTTAGGCCCTAGGGTGGGGCCAATATAGCCATATAGTAAAAATGTATTAAATCTTTGAAAATCTTCTTCTATACTCCCGTATATATTTGTGAAAAAGTAAATGCATGGATATGATGTCCATGAAGTCTTCTACCTAAATTTTGAAATTCATGACCCCTGGGACAGGGGTTTAGGCCCTAGGGTGGGGCCAATATAGCCATATAGTAAAAATGTATTAAATCTTTAAAAATATTTACTCCCAAATGTAAAAAACTGAATGCATGGTTATGAACTCCTCTACCTAAATTGTGAAATTCATGACCCCCTAAGTCAGGGTTCAGGACCTAGCATTTGGAGAGCATTTGGAAAGAGTTGAAAGGGGGGGGGGGGGGTAAACAGTTAATGGAGTTATTTTCCCTTGCTTCTTCCTAATGGAGTTATCTTCCTTAGCTTGTTCATATTTACTAATCAATCATTGAATATAGAAAAATAATGAAGCTGTCCATCAAAGTTATTGATAAGATATTGTGGAAGCATTTGAAAAGAGTTCAAGGAAGAGGATTATAACAGTTAATGGAGTTATCTTCCCTTGCTTCTTCATAATGGAGTTATCTTCCTTGGCTTGTTCATATTTAGTAATAAATCATTAAATAGAATGTAATTATAAAGTTGTATGATCAAAATAGTTATGCAAATATTTTATCATTTGAAACAAAAACAGTTTTTTAATTTTTTAAGATAAACAAATAGACTTGTTAATAGTAAAGTAATAAGTAGTATACAAGCCACCTTGTTTTAGTTTATCTATGAAAACATATAAACATAAAACCTATTTTGTAAGTTAACATACGTGGGATAAATAAATTGAATGGAATCTGGGCACCTCTTCTATAGTATGTCATACACTCTGTTAAGAGCTTCAAGTCTTGTGCTAAACTATAGGGTTAAGAGTACTTTCCAAAAGATTTCAGGCAGGGAGGTGGACAGGGCTGTCACAGCACTTTTTGGTACAGGGACCGGGTCCCTTTCCATTGGGAAAATTATCGACATTTTTATGTCAATTTGGGAAAATTTAATATACTTTATTAAAATATCATCAAAATGCCTTTTGCACTAATAGCAAAATCTGCTGTTCACTTCTTAAAATTAAAGTTTTACAGCTCACATGATGTTCTCAGGAACTAACCAAGAGTAAAAAGAAGACACAAAAAAATAGGGAAATTTTCAGAATTATGAAGAGTTTAATTTTTTATTTTATTTTTACATATTGATTTACAGATTTAAATTTTTGATTTAAAATTTTACAGTGGTCAGGAAAATAAGAAGACTTTATTTTTTTCACATTATTGAGACATGTTGATTTACAATTTTTTAAATCAAGGGTAACCCACAGGCATAGATTAAAAAAATATTTTTTTCAAAAATAATAAATAAAAAAATATTGAAATCAAATTTGGAAAAGGGAACCAAATCTATATTATGTGGAATTATCATATTTCATTTCAAAGATGAAATATTTGCAATATCTTATAAGCAAAATATCGTGTAATATGTTACTGACATCTTGTGTATTTACGGGTATTAGTAAAACTCTGAGACCCAATTTCAGCCGTAATGCAGAAGATCTGTTTACGAAGTCTAAATGAATTCCTGATAATCTAAGCATTTACTTGGAATGCTTATTATGTAATTACCAGATATCAACCAATGTTACTGTCTTCCCAATTATTAATAACCATCGTTTGTAAATTTCTAAGCACTTTAAAATGCTTCACTCATAATGCCGTGTGTGCCGTATATCCGATTAACTGATTAACCGACATAAAAGATGACTCTGCTAGTTGGGCTTGTTAGGTCACAACAGGGGTTCAGTCCAGTTGTGAGAACCTTTTAAAATAATCATCAGTGTTGTCCCCATTACTTGATCATTCAGGATATAATTAAGCCAGCTTTAATCAATTACGGCAAATCTACTGACCAAAAAGAAAACAGCTTGACAAATCGCAAGTTGTAAATAATTAATGCATTTGGGAATGTTTATCTGAAATTGGGAAAATCTGTGGCTTTTTGCCATTGGGAATGGGTCCAATATTCGGTTCAAATTTGAGGGGAGCAACGGCCCTGGTGGAATATGTCATTACATTATTATAATCTTTTAATCCATTATGAAACTCATTTAAATGCATTTATGAGACTCCTCGACAATTTTGTGTATGGGCTATGGTACTCAGGTGGCCGTTAAGGCCTATTGGCCTCTTGTTTAATAAATCAGCAGACCGACCCCGTTATTTATCTTCTATCTACTTCAGGGGTGGGGGCTCTTGTCCCAATATTCATTTGTACGGTAATAGCGATAAGGATGCTTTTGGTGTTATTTTCTTTAGTCAGCCGAGCTCTAAGTATATTAAACAATTTAGTTGTTACATGTACTCTAAGATAATAGAAATGCATGTATACATTTAAACATAGCATGCTACTGTATGTAAAATTTTCCAGAATTAAGATATCTGATGCCGATTTTATTTTTCACTCGCATCTTTTCTGGATTCTCTTGATATAATAGACACCAAGCTCATAATTTATTGTTCGAAAACTCGTACTTTCTAAAAATAATGTTGTTATCCAGAGATAATATGTAGTGTGTTAAATAAATTTCAAATGGGTTATAAAACTTGAAGTAATTTTTAAGCTTCCAGAGATCATGGTTGGACAATGCATTCATTTTTCCTTTTAATGGCCGGTGTATGTCTGTTCTCTACTCCAATGGACCACAAATAAGAGAAGGGTGGGGATTAGGGTGTTTAGCACCTCTTAAAACAATAGATTGTTTTGATACTTAGATTATCCTGGGGGCATTGTGTGGTGTTGACACATTCTTCACAGTAAAGGATTCATTGAATGCAGAACTAATTGGAGTAAATTTTTCAAATGATCTAAAATTCTTAATAACAACACTCTTAAAATGTAAATTGTGTTGTTAAAGCTAGTTATATTGACAATTTAAAAATAGATATTTAATTTTCTTTTAAATATACAACTAATATATCTTTATCTCAAGAATTATTTTTCTTTTTTAAAACAATTTTTAATCAAATACAATTTCAACTAGAACCTTTTTCCCTTTTTGAATTTAAAATGGGATTAACGCATTAGTATATCCATTTCCTAAATAAGACCTTATAAGTAATGCAATGTCAAAAGAAAGATAACTCCAGAATTGTAGAAATAGATATACTTTTAATTTTGTAAAGAATATTTATAAAAAATTCTATGAAAGTAAACACTTATTTCTCGGACCCAAGACTTGGTATCCTAAAAGTATTGATCTATATACGTTCTTAAAGCAAAGCGGGATAACTCTTATTAAATATATTTTTTTTTAATTTTGCAAAAGTTGTGATCTTTAGGCCTTTAAAACCCCAATAAGGAGTCAAAAAGTGACCCCTCGGACCATAATTTTTAAGTTGTTCTCTCTACCTTAAACTATAAACCGAAAAGATTTTTAAAATCGGATGAAAAATAAAAAAGTAACAGCTAAAGGGCTGTTTTGAACGTTGGCCCCTGCAGACCCCTTATTTTTTCGAATTGTCTACCCAAAACATTTTCCGGTCTGAGGACTGTGTGTATCATTATACAGAAGAAATGTTGTAACACTTACTTGAAAACTTTTTGAGAAAACAAATGATGCATGATTTTTGTTAAACATTGAAACTCCCATAGACGATTTTCATCGACCTATAAAACCGGAAGTAGTCATATATTTTAATGAAACTCGGAATGTATGTTAAGAACTTCTATCTCAATAATGTCTAGGCGTCATATAAACTTTTAAACGTCATTTGAAATTTTTTGTTTTTTCATCCCCCCTTTTGTAAGATTTTGGGCTTTATATCTAAAAACTGGCAAGATATAGAAAGTATGGAAAGCCGTAAGGTACCCCCACATTATTATTATATTTTACTATATAATATGGTCACAATAAAAATGTCCTACCAAAAATAATAATCACTTCCATTTCCTTACATTTGTATTTTCACGCCACAATAATTATAATTGTACCCACACACAATTATTAAAATCTGCTCCAACTAAAAATGTACGTTAACCAAAAATAATAATATCTCGCACTAAAAAAAAACAATAAATCTAACTCGCAAAGATCATTATTGTAAATTTCACAAAAAAAGATTTTTCTCCGGTTATCATTATTATTTTGTGCTGACAATAATAATCTTGCCAAGAAGAAATTATTATTGTTGGTGGAAAGATTTAGACGCTTGAAAAGAAACGTTTATCTGATTCTGAATCACAATAATAATCAAGGAAAATAGTAAAAATTGACTGAAAGGCAATGCTTTGTTAAGTTTTTGAGTTACAAGGTTCAAATTTTAGAATTAGATGCATCTTGTCTTGCTGTACACAATTGTCAGTGAAGACAACTTTCTATATCTTACCGTTTTTGAGATATAAAGTCCTAAACTTTAGAAAAGGGGGGATGAAAAAACAAAAGAATTCAAATGACCTTTAAAAAATTATTTAACGCCTAAATATTATTAAAATAGATGAATTTAACATATATTCTAAGTTTCATTAAAATATATTGACTACTTCCGGTTTTATAGGTTAATGAAAATCGCCTATGGGAGTTTCAATGTTAAACAAAAATCACGCGTCGTTCGTTTTCTCAAAAAGTTTTCAAGTAAATGTTTCAAGATTTCATCTGTATAATAAGTCACACAGTCTGCAAACCGGAAAAGGTTTTGGGTAGACAATTCGAAAAAATAAGGGGTTTGCAGGGGCCAACATTTAAAGCAGCCCTTTAGCTGTAACTTTTTTTATTTTTCATCTGATTTTCAAAATCTTTTCGGTTTATTGTTTGTCATAAGAAGTGGAAGTTAAAAAATATGGTCCGAGGGGTCACTTTTTGACTCCTTATAGGGGTTTTAAGGGCCTAAAAATCAGACTTTTTTAGAAGCTCAAAAAAAAATTTCGAAAGTGTTATCTCGCTTTGCACAAATATTGTAAAGCTTAAATACTCTCCGCATCTTAATTTTCGGGCTCGGGCGAGCTTCGGCGCTTTTTGAGTTAAAGATGATTAAAGACCATTAGACACTATTTCAATCTTTCGTCTATCAGCCCTGAAAAGTTTAACATCATATCTTAAATGGTAAAAGAGGAGTTCTCCCGACAAAATACCCCTATAAAAAACAATAAATTCACGATATCTTAGGACAGGAAGTGACGTCATCAACAAAAAAAATTTCCAACAAGGTTCAGATCAATACCTATCAGATCTGAAAATTTGACGTAAATCGGTCGAGTCGTTTCTGAGAAATCGCGTGCACAAAATCGGTAAGAAAAAAAAAAAATAATAATAATAATAATAGGGAAAAAGAAACCTAAGAAAAACAATAAGGTCTTCCGTTGGAAACGGAAGACCTTAACTAGAACTTTTTTTGTCTTCAACAAAAAGTAAGGGCTTTTCGACCTCCCCTTTTAGTTTTTTTAAATTTAAAATGTGAAGAAAAATTATATCTAGTTTTTCCCCCAAATTCTTCAACGCATTAGTATAACCATTTCCTCAATAAGAACTTATAAGTAGTGCAATGTCAGAAGAAAGATAACTCAAGAACTGTTTAAGTAGATATACTTTTAATATTGTTAAAAATAATTTTATATAATTCTATAAAAGTAATCATTCATTTCTCGGACCCAAGATTTGGTATGCTGAGAGTATTGCTCTTTATACGTTCTTTAAGCAAAGCGGAATAACTCTAATTAAATAAATTTTCTAATTTTACAAAGGTGGTGATATTTATGCCCTTAAAACCCCTATAAGGAGTCATTTAGTGGACCCTCGGACCATAATTTTTAAATTGTACTCTTTACTATGAACTATAAACCGCAAAGATTTTAAAAATCGAATGAAAAATAAAAAAGTTACAGCTAAAGGACTGTTTTGAACGTTGGCCCCTGCAGACCCCTTATTTTTCCGAATTGTCTACCTAAAACCTTTTCCGGTCTGCGGATTGTGTGTGTCATTATACAAATAAAATCTTGTAACATTTACTTGAAAACTTTTTGAGAAAACGAACGACGCGTGATTTCTGTTTAACATTGAAACTCCCATAGGCGATTTTCATTGACCTATAAAACCGAAAGTAGTCAATATATTTTAATGAAACTCGGAATGTATGTTAATTACTCCAATCTAAATAATGTTTAGGCGTGAAATACATTTTTAAAGGTCATTTGAATTTTTTTGTTTTTTCATCCCCCTTTTCTAAAGTTTATGACTTTATATCTCAAAAAACGGTAAAATATAGAAAGTTGTCTACGCCGACAATTTTGTACAGCAAGACAAGATGCATCTAATTCTAAAAATTGAACGTTCTAACTCAAAAAATAAACAAAGTATTGCTTTTCATTTAATTTTTTACAATTTTCCTTGTATAAACCGAAAGTACCGGAACCGGAAGTCCAAAACCTTACATTCCATAGATTGATAGATTTGCTGTAAGACCGTTGCAAAACTGTATCAATATTACTTCCAGTTTTCAAAAAATCGTTGACAAAAATCTGTCGAGTATAATAATAATAAAAAAAGACGAAAACAATAGGTCTTTTCGACCGAAAGTCGAAAAGCCCTAATAACAAAACACAATAACAATAGGTTTTTTCGACCGAAAGTCGAAAAGCCCTGAAAACACAATAACAATAGGTCTTTTCGACCGAAAGTCGAAAAGCCCTAATAATAATAACTAGAACTTTTTTTGTCTTCAACAAAAAGTAAGGGCTTTTCGACATCCCCTTTGTCCTTTTTATTTAAAATGTATGAAAAAAAGCATTTCTTATTGATTTCCCAATTTTTTCAACGCCTTGGTTTAACCTTTTGTGATAATGAACACTTATGAGTAGTGTAGTGTACAAAGAGAGATAACTCCAGAGCTTCACATGTAGCTATACTTGTAATTTCTTTAAAAATATTTTCAAAAAATCGTATAAAATTAATTATTTATTTCTCTGTCAAAAGATTTAGCACGAGGAGAGTATTTATGCTTGTTTTGAGCTTTAAAATATGATTTTTAGGCCCTTTTATTAAACCCCTATAAGGAGTCAAAAAGTGGACCCTCGGACCATAAATTTTTAAAGTTGTACTCTCTACTCTGAACTTAAAGCCGAAAAGATTTTAAAAATCGAATGAAAAATAAAAAAGTTACAGCTAAAGGACTGGTTTGAACGTTGGCCCCTGCAAACCCCTTATATTTTCGAATTTTCTACCCATTTCTGCGCATTGTGTGTGTCATTATACAAATAAAATCTTGTAACATTTACTTGAAAACTTTTTGAGAAAACGAACGACGCGTGATTTCTGTTTAACATTGAAACTCCCATAGGCGATTTTCATTGACCTATTAAACCGGAAGTAGTCAATATATTTTAATGAAACTTGGAATGTATGTTTATTTCTTATATCTTAATAATGTTTAGGCGTTAAACAATTTTTCAAAGGTCATTTGATTTTTTTGATTTTTTTTACCCCCCCCCTTTTTTTAAAGTTTAGGACCTTATATCTCAAAAAACGGTAAGAGATAGAAAGTTGTCTACGGTTATAATTTTGTACAAGACATGATGCATCTAATTCTCAAATTTGAACGTTCTAATTCAAAAACTAAACAAAGTATTGCGTTTCATTCAATTTTTTAAATTTTCCTTGTGAAAACCGGAAGTACCGGAACCGGAAGTCCTAAACCTTACATTCCATAGTTTGATAAATTTTTTGTAAGATCGTTGTAAAATTGTATCAATATCTCTTCCAGTTTTTAAAAAATTGCTGACAAAAAACTGTGGAGTATAATAATAAAAAAAGACAATAACAATAGGTCTTTTCGACGGAAAGTCGAAAAGCCCTAAAATGACGAGAAAAAAATAGGTAGAAAAGACCTAATTATTCCATTCATCACAATTTTAAAAATAAACATGCATAGAAAAGCATAGTAATGCAAAGTAATGCCATGTAATGCCAGCATTACACTAGATTTTGGAAAGTAATGCATTACATTATCGTTACTTGTTATGCTAAATTTGTGGCATTACACATTACTAGCATTACTTTGAAAACATGTAATGCATTGCAATGCATTACCATTACATTTAGCATTACCCTAAGCCTGACTAAAACATATACATGTATATGAGATATGATAGAAATAATTGTAAGACATAGGTCAACAAAGTGGCAAAAAAGGATTTTGTTTCAGTTGGTGTGCTGCCCCCTAATCATAGTTTAGCCAAATTTATTCAGATAAGAACTGAAATCAATTATATTTCTCCCATTGATGTGCCATTGTGGTATTGGCAGAGGAGATTTATGCACGTATTGTGCCACTGACAATAGTCAGAGCAATTTGGATTTGAAAAAGAAATACAAAACTGTTTTACCACAGTGTGGTAGCTGTCAGGTAGTTGGAAAAACACATATTGTGTATCGCCCATATAGAAAACAAAAGTAAAAACCACACAATGGCAAACAGTTTTGTATTTCAGTTTATATGATGATTTTAAAGTCACATGTGTAAAAAAAAAAAACTATAAAATAAAAAAAAAAAATATCCTACCTACCGACCCTATTTTTAGCATTTAACAGTAAACAAACATTTTTTTTGGTCTTATTGGGTGAAGGGGATTCAAATTGGGCCACATGTACATCCTTTTCAAAGGAGAGATAATTTTGAATTGTCGAAAATTTGTTGATATTTTTGAAAAATATTTTTTCTCATAAACCAGGGGATAGGGTGGGGCAACAATGGGGGTTGAAATTTTTACATAGGAATCTATAGAGAAAAATCTAATTCTCAAAAAACCAATCTGTCTGAGAAGCTGTAACTTGTGTGAAAGCACTCAGGTATTGTAGACTTAAGTTTTTAAATTATGATCCCTGGGGGTAGTGTTGGGCCACTATAGGAGGGTTGAATTTTTACATAGGAATACATAGAGAAAAATCTTCTCAAAAACCAATCGGCCAGAAAAGCTGTAACTTGTGTGGAAGCATCCTAAGGTAGTGTAAATTTAAGTTTGTTCAAGTCATGATCCTCATGGGTAGGGTGGGGCAACAATGGGGTTGGGGTTCAAATTATTACATTGGAATATATCATGTATATAGAGAAACATCTTATTCTCAAAAACCAATTAGCCATGCAGAAAAGCTGTAACTTGTGTAGAAGCATCATAAGGTAGTGTAGATTCAAGTTTCTACAAATCATGATCCTCAGGGGTAGTATAGAGCCTCAATAGTTGAATTTTAACATTGGATTATTTAGAGAAATTAAAAAAAAAATCTTATTCTCAAAAACTAATACAACAAAAGAAGCTCATTGTTTAGCATGAGAATATGTTGGAGAAAAGTTTGAAAATCTTTGAAAATGTAGATATACTCTACCAAGTTGTCTAGACATTTTGTATTTGATACTCAAAAGACGGTCTAAAGCTTTTTAGTGGCTATTGTTCTCAGGTGAGCGATGTGGCCCCTGGGCCTCTTGTTGCGTTTTAATTTACTCAAATATTACTGAAATTTTGTAAGCTTGTATATGAAAATCAAGAAAATATATTGACTGGTAATATTAGGGATGTATACGTCCCAGAGGCGTGTTCAACAGAGCGCCTTTGGTTATTTATGTTTTTTAGTGCAACTGTTGAGGCGGGCGCAGGGTGGAAAATAAAATTAATTGCACCTATATATTTTTTGTGATAAAAAAGGAATTAATCAATCATTATTAAGAAACAATAGTTTGTTCTTTCATTTCTTTTCCATTGTTATATTCTAAATTTTTAATGGTCTGATAAGATTTAATTTACTGGTAATTGTGGGTTCAATTCTGATGGCAGAAAATTCAATAGGTCAAAGGGAGCAGTAGTTTGAATTTTCTTTTCGGTTTGGAGATAGAGCTTGCCGGCGCTTTGTATATTAAATGATATTGTCCTACGGACCTGGTTTAACAGGTTGGGACCAATCATCCAAATGGGTCATCATAGCCTTTTTGGGATATAATGTCCCAAATAGTCATTCACACTCTTTAAGACAAGTTATATCTATGAGAAATTTTTGTTTAAAAGAATTTAAATGTTTTCCTGCCTTTTAAGCTCTAAAGTGTCCTGTTTGCAACAAGAACAATTTTTTTTATTTCAGGAAATACCAAAGTTTTAAAAGAAATAGTCAAATGGACAAAAACTAAAAAAGTGATATATCAACCTTTTTATTTTTCAGAACCTGAGTAAAAGTATCTGACCATGGACGAGCGCTGGGCCCAGGATGTGTTACGGTGTCGTCTCTGTGACACCCCGGGCCCCCCTATGTACTGTGACATTTGTCACATACATCTGTGTAAAGCCTGTGTGGGGGAACATCTCTCTGATCTATCCAAAGAACACAAAGTGGTGCCGTTTGAAAAGAGAGGATCTACTCCTAAATGTCCAAAACATTCCTCAAACATAAGTGTACTTTACTGTAAACAATGTGACATTCCTATTTGTGCAACATGTGCTTCCTCTGAAGAACACAGCGGCCATAAATTTATTGAAATAACTAAAAACATTGACAGCAAGAAAGAAATCATTCAAAAAGATTTACAAGAACTGGAGAAATTCATTTATCCTAAATACCAAGAGATTGCATCCATTATCCCAGTCCAGAAATCTGCTCTGAATGAAAACTCCCAGAAATTAACAACAGAAATCGACAAACATGGAGAAGACTTGCACAGAGAAATAAACCCCATTATCAGAAACATGAAATCTAACGTGGAGGAAATGGACACCATACACCTGGTCATCAATAAACAGGATGATGAAATTAAACACATCATTTCTGAAATCACACAGACCATTGCTGAACTGAAGACGTTAATGGACTCCAATGATGTCAGCCGTGTCTCTGCCTACAAATCCAGGAATGATGAATTCAGAAGATTGCTTCCTAAACTCACAGTGTCCTTACCAAGTTTTACCCCTCAGAAGATCAACAAAGAACAGCTTTATCAACAGTTTGGTTCTCTGTCAGCGTTATCTATCAAAACAGAAGAACATGGCTACACCATGGAATCTCCCGGTGCTGAGTCCTCTCCCCCGGACAGACCGCTCATTGATGTACCACGGATCATCACACAGATAAACACCGAGTATGGACGATATACACTAAGCAGTGTGTCCTGTCTGAGTGATGAGGAGATTTGGACGTGTGGTGTTGACAAAATCCTGAGACTCTACAACCTCCGTGGGAAACTAGTGAAGACAGTCCAAACCAAGTCAGGGAACATACCATGGGACATAG
>WFKH01003881.1:69194531-69211449 GCA_016163765.1 Magallana hongkongensis
GGGGGGGGGGGGTCGCCTTCCCCCGACCCTCTCTAGATCCGCGCGTGTATACATTTTTCTGTTGATTGCTCGTTTATTCTATCTTTTAATATCGTTCCCCAATCAAAATGTAAAATACATGTAGTTATTTATACATTTTGTCATCTTATTCACATTTTTCCATTGTTTTACGTCGTTTACCTGAGTTACAGTTCTCATCTTAAATTTTGTTTATTTTTTAATTTTCGTGCATAAAAAGCTGGACTCAGAGAACAGGGCAAGTACTTAAGCTTTTTAACTTTTCTTATGATCGACACCCAATAATAATGTAAATTCAAAGTTTTTGAAACTTTAAAATGTGACAGTGGATGACACAGCAAAACAGGGGTTTTTAGTCAGAACGGTCCATTTTCGTTTTAAATACCTTTAGATTTTGATATCTTTTCATTCAAATTCTTAATAAAAATCAATGTATAATTAATGCCGAGCGCAGCGAGAGGCGGGCCAAGCCCGCCTCGCGAAGCGAGGCTTAATGGTAAAACGTATATATAAGAAAATCAGTGAAAAATGAGAATTAAATCAGGGGTACTTAGGGCCAAAAAATTTTCTTCCAGTCCTGGGCGCCGCCATATTGGCCGCCATTTTGTTTTGTAAAAGATAGCTCGATCATCAAATGACTTGCGCTTATCGATGTTAATTGCCCCTAAAGTCAATTAAAAACTTTTCAAGGTTTCATTTGTAAGTAATTCAAATTAAAATAAATGACTATGCAAACCAGATAAGTATCAACAATGCTTTAATCAAGAAATACGACTAACACGTTACAGTTTTACGTATGTCTTGTCAAATTATTAGATGGAAAATAAAAACATTAACACGAAGGTACCGATCTTTTGAACAGTAAATTAAGTAGCAGAATTTTCAGTTCATCAATATATAAAATTGAAAAGCACTGAAAGAAGACAGAGGAAATTTCTCGGAAATATCAAGTACATTTTGTCGGCTATTTCTGACAAAACATGTTTAACGTGGAAACATAACATTATAATGTACACTGAGCACGCGACGTTTAGTTTAACTTTGGTTTATGATTTGAAGCAGACATTGAATTTTATTCTCTCTTTTACAAAAATCAAACAGTACTGTCTCTGTTTTAACCAATTAATCTGCGCTCGGCCCAACGGTTACACCGTTTACATATTTAAAAAATAAATAAAAATATATTAGAATAATGCAATTGTAAATGACAAGATTAAATAAGGTATAAAACATTTTGGTGAGAAAATGCCGCAGGAGCGACCCCTCACTACAAGGAACAGAAAACGTTTCTGCAGGAAGTATGTTGTATAAATGGTAGAATCGAGAACAGACGGAAGGCTTATTTTTCCATGGATCTTCCGGCCGTGATGTACTGGAGGATTTGATGATGGCGGTAATTGATGAAATGTTCCTTCACCTTGTTTTCGCCTGTGTATATCAAAGGAATGATTAACGATAAAACTTGCCTTATTGATATGGACTGTGCTAATGAGACATTTATTATGCATCTATACTTATAAATTAAGGCATTTTGCAAATAAACTACAAAATGCCTGCACTAGAGTACTTGCTTACACCTTTGGTATTTCAATACATGCGTGATGATGTTCGTAAGGTATAATTGAATTTTAACTGATAAGTTATTATTGGGAAATTAATCAAAAACCTACTTTCATTTTCGATAAACAAGCCCGAAATAGCAAAAATGAGAGTAAGGTGGTGGACACGCTTTGGCGGATCCAAGACAGGGATCGTTTGCATCAAAATATATGCTTGCAATGAAATAATATTGAATGGTGACGTAAACAGTGAATATATTTATTAGGAACATACCTGTATTATACATAGAAGTTAAGATTTGACAAATGTTGAATAAATGAAATAAGGCAATCCGTTTCTCGAATGAGCAATTTTAGTTTTGATAGATAGAAGCTAGCGAAGCGCGACATCTAGCGAAAGAATGGAATAGAACTTTCCAGAACGGGGGTAACCAAGAATTAACGTCTTGGCGAAAAGTGTAGGACGGGTTCATCATGCATCGCGGGTAGATATTCATATCTTGAATGGGACATATTGGTTAATACAAAAAAGTTAATAAATTGAATGGAAAAATTTGATTCGATTTTAGTTTTGATCGAAAGAATTTTTTTCCAGAACGGGGTACCCAGGAACGCGGTTTGACTAATTTACACTATGGCGGAAAGTGTAGAGCGAGATACTTTGAAAATGACAACTTTGGTTTAAAAAATGCAAATAAATATGCACACACTAGCATTTTTTTTTAGTTTCATACATTTTAATACAACGACAGATTGGTAGTGAACTTTATACAGTAATTGTGTTATCAAACGGGGAAGTTAAATTGGGGGGGGGGGGGGGGGGGTACCCTCCCCATTTTTTTTTCGAAACAGTCTTTTATCTGAACTTCACATTTGTGACAGGGATAAACATATTAGTGAAATTTGACCTAAAGAACAAAATTTACACATACAAAATGTATGACGTCCTAAATACCCACTCACTGGTTAAAAAAAATTCATTGTTATCATTTTCCACTCAGAATTAAGGCCATGTTCATGTACATATATCATCCAATTCAGTTTAAATTTTTCATCCCTTTTCTTATTATCCAGCTATGCAGTTTTTTATTTATTTCAATTTTAAAGAATATATTAAGAAAACTTTAAAGAAATAATTCGGACACAATATATATACGGAAAAAATATGATTCAACATTATTGCATTATGTCATTCATTTGCTAAGTGTTAATTCCCGCGCTCGCGCGGGTTATCATCTAGTAATATCTAAAATCTTTGAATGTTAGCCCGGCTTATTTTTAATTTAAGTAAGAAAGTTGGAGCTGATTTTTTAAATGATTTCCAAATTGTGTCATTGTTAAGTTTTCGCCTTTATGTAATAACGTTAATAAGATAGTCAAATCGTTTATAAAAAACAGTATCGTTTTTTTCTTTTAGAAAAATGCAACTGTTACAGTCAAACGTTCTGTGATAACCATTACACCGTCATAAATATGACTTCTTGAGCGTTTATAATTTCACTCAAAAATGAACGTTTTTGCTCCTCCGTAGGTTCATATTTAGAAATATTTTGCCAATGTAAACATAGAGGCTAGAACATCAATATTTTCCCACCGACTTGTACCTACGTTTTTTACATTTCCTTATACACTTGAAAATTGGCGTTAGTAAACAGACTATATCCAGATTTGCACACACTCTATCCTGGAAATCCGTTATGATTTGAAACCTCTCGTACTGCCACATCTTTTCTGATTTTGCCAAAACTTCATCGTACGTTGTTCTGAAAACAAACTCAAAACTCTAGAAATTGTTGTGATATCACGTGCACAAATCCTGGCTTTCTTGTAAATGAGATTTTTATAGATAGATAGATACTCTTTAAGAATATAATGTTGAGCTTTTAAACCCCTAATGGGCTTCAGTATTGGTGTGGAGGTCATGTAATCTAAACTGTTCATTGATGTTTATAAAGGCAGTCATACTGAAGTAGTTATTACATGTATAAGATTATAAGGATTAATAAGACGCCCACACTGTTTTAATATTTTTTTTATCGCTTTCATAAAGGGCTTTATTGGCCCATTAGGTTGATTTTTTGATGTCCCATCACAGTTATAATATTTTTGGTCAACATTTGTTGAAATTGGTCCAGTGGTTTTAAAGAAGAAGAAAATAATGTCAAATTAAAAGGTTTCAGATGAACAGACACTCTCTTAAACATTTGGTTCAGGTGAGCTAAAAATCAAAATGTCTCACGTAAAAAAGGCAGTTATAAGGGAGATAACCAGCAAGTTTCCAACCATCATGAAAATGGCAGCGACCATCTTGACACTCCAATCAGTTTCCGGACTTTTATCTAATGAGTGAGATATAATTTATTATTTAGTTATTGTAGAAAAATGCAATTGGATGAGAACCAATAAACGTTTTCTGTGATTTTATCAGTATTTGTTGAATAACAATTTTGGTGGATTTCGATTCGTTGTTAAGTTGATCCACGAAACAACTGTAATCTAATAACACCTGTAATCTAATAACACCTGTAATCTAATAACAAATTGTATTGATATTTAATCATTGGTCTCAAATTTAAGTACATGTATCCTTGAACCTGTGGTTCGACTAAATCGAAAATCTATGAACATTTAATGAAAACCATATAAACTCATAAAAAGAGTTCATAAAAGTACGCATTTCTTTCGTTTCGTTTAAAATGAATTTTAAGTTTTACCTGGGTTGGCGTCGAAACCAAACTTATCTTCAAACATTTCTCCAAACAATTGGTAAAAGGGATGGAATAGGATGTTCCAGAGACTCCATTCGTACCATTTACCAGACATATCAATGCCCGAGTTATCGCGGAGAGCCTCATAGAAAACTCCGACACCAATGATCAGGAAAGCCACCACGATCAGAAACTTCAGGAGGTTATACAACTAGAGGAGATCAATCATTCACACCATCAATTGTGTCAAGAAAATTATATCTGAATAGTATACCAAACTTTTTTTTCAGTCGAGATTTGCGTTACTTATGATATGTACAGTTCTAAATAAATCATATCCTTTAACAGTACATGATGCTAATAACCTACTGTTTTATCTCTATATCTTACAACGGGACAATTCAAAGAAATACCAATAATTACAATTTACCTATGTATAATTACCACCTTCTGAACATACATCTGATTAATAATTGGAAGGAAATTATTGGTTAACCGCAGAAACGAGAAAACCCTGTATTACTTGAATTTTTAAAATACCCACCATGTATTTCAGAAACATGAAGCTTATGCCGGTAAACTTCCGGAGAGCAAACACGCGCATATATCTCAGGTAGGAGAACAGCAACAGGAGAGCAGCGAGTCGCTTGACCATCCGGAATCTGGTTGTTTCCTTCCATCTTACAGAGAAGGTAAAAAAAACTAGACAAAAGCAGATAAGTCCGAAAAGTTTCCACATGTCGTTCAGCCGGGAAATAAACTTCCGGTGTTTATGTCGTCTGGTTTCTACCTTTCTACAGAGTGTACCCTGAAACGAGCAATAATTACTCAAAAAGGCTGGGTGTTCGTGGTAAACTGAATTATAAGGAATTTTTCTTAACTAAATACTACTTTTATACGGATAAATTAATGAATCTGGAAATTTTAAGGAAGATTTGATTGGTTAATTTGTTGACCATCCAGCCACCTTAAACGGATAAAAATTGATGATTGCTAAATAACCCAAAGAATACTAGAATGTCGTACAAAAACGCTGATGACGTCATTAATGAAGTCCAATGTAGTCCACAGGTACAGCGACATTTCACAAATGGCATCTTTAAGTGACAAGTCTCGTAGAAGTTTAACATCGGTTAGGAGAAAGTAGCTGTACATTATCAGCGTTATTCCAAACAGCAACTACAAATTCAGAAAATACTGCAAACACTGACAACAATTATACTTACATGTAAGGTATTTTTTTTTACAATTTATTTAATTTTACATTGGTACAAATTATCGTATTCTATACTATACTCTGTCCCAAGATATAATCTATTCACATTTTCCTTAATTGCGTGGACTCTGAGGTCCACGCAGAAAATATATAAGCGAGGTTAAACCGGATGCACTGGGGAAAATTTAGCTTGCGCATGAGCTAATCTGGTTCCTGCGCGACATTATGGGTAGCTTAGGGAACCATGCTAGCACACGTGTATCTGAATCGGGATCGGGATTTCATGCCATATGCACATGTTCATAGGCGCTGTATTTGCAAAGTTGTCGGTGAACAGTACAGAAACAAACTGAAGTATTCCTTTTAAAGAAATGATCGGCATGTGATATGAATTATCAGCATCATGGAATACGTTAATATTATGCCGAAACTACAACATGCATTTAATAGCATAAATCGCGATGTTTTGTTGTTTTCCGGAATAGCTTAACTATATACTAGACGAGGCTAGTGTACTTCCCGATTAAAAAACAATTGCGCATTTAAGCATGATTTAATAATTATGTGACTGTATATAATACATCATTGAATAATTATGTCACTCTATGAAAGTTTAAATTTCAAGAGAAACGCATCAAAATACGAAGTCAATTTACATAGTTAACAAAGTATAACGCAAATGGTGAAATTCGCTGAATGCCTTATACTATACATGTATAGTATCTTTAATAAAGTCTTCATTAATATAATTCATAATTGTGTTTAAATTCTGAGGTAAAAGGTCAGGGCTATACGTGATACAACGTAAATATTCAGTAGTTAAAGGCACTATATCCAGGCTTGCTACTATAATATTAATTCACCATAACACTTTTGCAATTACAGGTCTCCACGTAGATGTCTTTATATAAAAGCAGGGGGCTAGAGTCGGTGGAATCTCTGATAATCTTAAGGTCCACGTATTGCAGTCCTTTTTTAAAGGACAGCAACTTATTACTCGATATTCATAAATACTTCAGTGTTCGAACGATGTTCATACAGATATAAAAAAAAATCCAAAATCGAACCTCTAGGGGATTTTGTATTGCAACAGACATGAAAGTACTTGGATGGTAACGTTGAAAAATTGTGCGAGGTATTTCGAGTGACTGCCGAATGCAAAAAAAGATGTCAACATTTCCCATTATAAATCTGATTAAAAAATCTGGTTTCGTTCCTGTAAATTTTTCGAGTGAAAAAATGAAATTGTGTCTATGAAGATATCTTGGATGTTTTCCATTATCGATATCAAGCGTACGTTCACAGGTATGTGTATTCTTATAAAAAAAAGCGTCCAAACGTGACGGAAACAATAACCTGGGACAAACCATAGCTATAGTTTAACCTTATTCATAGCAAAGTCAATTCGGTTTATCACTATTTTATTTCAATGCTTACTTAATGTTGAGCGTTGTATATTTTGTATTGACATTCTTAACACAGTCTTGCACTAAATACACTAACCACGAACAGACAACAACACATAGATAGAGCGATGCAAAATAAATATAATATTCCAGAAGAATGTCTCAATATCAAAATTAAATGCATTCAACAACTCATTTTCACTTATCAATGTGTTAATTATTATTCTACGTACCCATGGTGCAGTTAATACACAACCTGCACATTCAATGCAAATATTTCAATATAACTAAAAAAAAAACCATTTTGTGTCTCGAATGACCTTTTTCCACGTATCTAAACTACCATAAAATATGTGTTCTACGTTGGGACGTAACAACTAGTAAATATGTATCTACTTAGAAAGCAAGACTTACGTAGTGTAGAACGAACTGGGAACATCCCATTTTTAAGACAAAAACCGGATCTTTCTGGAAAAAGGAAAGATTATTAATTATCATCAAAATATTAACAATCGCCTAAGTGATGCATCGCTACCAAAATATCAAACTGATTTATCTGATTTCATGTCATAAGTAAACCATATTAAAGATCCAAATTTTGGAGGTTATAAATTTGATCAGTGTGATAGCATTGACCTAATACGACAGTCTTAGTCTTTGAGTTAACTATAAAGATATATATTTTGGCTTTATACGGAGAAAAAAGACAATCATTTACCACGGCTTTGGTGATAAACTGCTTCCAGCTCGGAACCATACCTCCGTACCACTTATCATTCATTAAAGCCACCGTACTGGGATGCGCAATGACGTCATACATTTGAAATTCATAGGCAAACGCAACGGGTGTTGCTTGGATTTTCCAGACTGTCTCCAAATTATCCATTATCTTAAATGACACCTTCTTATCCGTCTGGAAAAGCGTGTCCATCATATTCAAAGCTCTGGTCTTGAAAGTTCTAAATCATAGAGAAGAAACATTGTTCTGACGGACAAAATGAAATGATCTGAGAACATATAGACACTATTTAAAGAGTTGTAATTCCTGTGAAGAAGTTGTTCATGACAATAAAGCAATGATTTGTATGACATCACATGGGCCATGTATTGCTTTCTAAAGGGTCCTCCCTGTATACAAGCCCATACTTTTAAAAGAAGAATGTTAACATGCATTCGACATAAAAACGACAGAAATAAGATCAATTTTTTAAGAATATATTTCACTTAAAAAATGTACACATATCGTTATCCGTCAAAACAAAAACTCCTGTCGTATTCGAACCCGGAACCTGCGGGTCAGTAGGCCTAAGCTATACCCGTTAACGTTGCACTTCAGAGATGGACACATCAATTTGGCGATAAAAACAGTTTCACAATGAGTTGAAACCGCCATTTTGTGACATGTCATGAAAAGATGTCGAGGCCCCTTAAGGTGGAATAACACACCTGGACAAAATCACTCAAATTAACAGTAAATTATTTGATTATGAAAGATATAATGATAAATAAACTGTACAAATGTCAGATAAGCGATTTTTTGCAGTTTGGAGATTAAAAATTGATATCTAAAAAATTCAATTCAGTAACAACAAAAACGGCTGCGGGATTAGAACTCGGGATGTACGGATCACAAGTCCGACACTTTTTTTTTTCAAGCCCGACACTTTATTCACTCGACTATGAAGTAAGTTACATGTTGCCGCTGATAAAATCCTTTTAATAAAACGAATGTCGTTTTGATCAGAGGTCAGCCATTTTGTTATGATGTGTTATTCCACCATAACGGCATACATGTATATGATGTATAAATGATTATGATGTATTAAAACAATAATTTGAAAATGCTATTTCATGCGGACAAGAAGGTAGCGAGCAATGCATAGCTGTTAGTTAATGGATAACATAGAATCGACATACGCGAGCGGTTTATTTTAAAACTGTAGATTTTAGTCGTTGTGCAGTGTCTATTTGAAATTTTAAAAGAAAAAGAGGAGAAAACTCCTAACAAATGGATTTAGGAAGTAATGAAGTAAAGTGTTTCTTACAAATATATATGTACATACTTTGAATGTTCATCTAAACTTTTGGCGAGTTTTTTGTCCTTCAGTTCAGCATGGCTGGCCATAATCTTTAAAATCACAGCGCTTACAATACCTGTATCTAGAATCAAACACGCAATTGCTTTTAGGTTTTTTTGCATATTTATCATTTAACAATGTCTGTTTTCCATTGAAAGGTGAAATGTCACATAGATCTATAAGAAGATAAAACAAGCGATGTACAGGCACGTAGCATTATTTTTGAAAGGGGGGGGGGGCAGCCTCATCCAATTTTTTTTATTTTTCACGATGGCGTATTTTATTCTGTTGAAAATAACGCAAATGCATTTGTTGTTTTATTAAGTTATAATTTTTTTCTACATCATTTAGTATTTAAAAAAAAAACAAACCTTGTCCTGATAAAGAAAACAAATACTTTGAAAATAAATACGACCATTGACCTCGTTAAGGTATTCAATGTACATGTATACCAACCACATATTTTACCAAATAAATTTTATGGTCCGAAATACTTAATCATGATATCATTTTGAAGGTGTTATCAAATAAATATACTCCACCTAAGAAGTTTTTGAAATTTTGTTTATTGTTCAATTCATTGCACATTGAAGTCTATAAGCAACCCGTGTTTTATTAACTGTGCGTCTACGAGAGAGGCAGATTCCAAAAATGTCAATATCTGGAGTTTTGATAATTGTTATCATTTGTCTAAAAAATTAAAGAGGGGTTGCCATCAATGAAGAAAATTGATATTAAAGTTTGTTTATTTGGTTTGTATTCTGAGGCCATGGTAATTCAACAAATTTCAAACAACACTTATACATTATTGATTACACTGTAATTAAAGGCCTAATTGATTGCAACTTTTTTAAAATTCTGATGTAATCTGTTGTCATGACAACCCAATAAATGTAACTGGTAACTGACCAGAATTAATGTCTTTTAATGCGAAAATAATCTCAAGATAAAAAAGGGTTTGGACGCCCCATTTCAAATTTTCAAAAAAAATATTTAGAAAAAATGATTGCTAATAAATGTAAAATTAAAATATTATGTTTGGGTTTTAAGAGATTATAAAATACTGCTAATTTAAGTGGCGGTGACTATATAATTTTAGATATTTTTATTTAAAAATTCAAGAATTTAAGTTAATGTTACTTTTCTGAGATATTATAATGTATAAAGGGTTAGAAAATCAAAATAAACCATTGCATTGCTTAATTTCTTGATATGCAGACAATTCTCTTGGTGAATATATGCATAAACTTTCTCGTTACTAAAATATGACAGAAATAAACAGATATTTTGACAATTTTATAAAAAAAATATGAACTGCGATCTATGTGGAAAGGTAAGCACTCTGAAACACATCTTATCATCATGTAATGTCTTTGACACAGGGCAGGTAAAGATGGAGACATGACCAAGTACTCAGAGAGCTAGCTGACATCATAGAGTAGGAACGAAGGAAGAAGAAGAGAGACAGTAAATATGTCAACTTTGTGAAAGAAGGAGATCCAACAACAGTCAAGAAACCCTCAGAACAGAAGGCCATCTCGGATTCAGCAACATCATGGGAGATGCAGGCAGACCTCGGACGACGGCTGGTATTTCCAGACGTTATCCACACCAATCTCCTCCCTGAAATCGTATTATTGTTCCACGAAGGCAAAAAGATAATAATGGATGAGCTTAGGGTCCCATGGGAAGAGAGATGCGAGGAGGTCGATAGAGAAAGAAACTTAAGTATCAAGATCTGGCAGACGACATCCACAGCAAAGGATGGAGTGCATGGGTTTACCCAGTGAAGATTGGCTGCGTGGAGAGCTATGACAGCCCTGGGAATTATGGGGAAAGAAAGAAAAGCTGGAATACAGAGACCGTCAACAACAACTCATCATGCTGATTATGGTGGAGAAGAGCAGTGCAGAGCTGGAAGCCATCTACAAAGATAACTCTTCAAAAAAAAAAATTGATGGCAAAATGACCAACTTCTTTTGTTATCAGTCATGTGAATTTGGTTCATTTCACTTTCATTGTTATCCAGCAATACATAAACTGATTCAAAATTGCTTAATATCCCTTCATTTAAACAATAAAATTCTTTCTTTGGTGAATCATGCGGGATATGAAGGTGGCGACATTGAGTTAGCGGGTTAATTTTTTCTGCAATGATCGCTACCTTCATTACCCGCATGAATCATCAAAGAAAGCATTTTATTGTTTATATTAACATCTTTCTTTTAACTAATTAATAAATTGATAATAAAAAGTAAGTTTAATTCACTAAATTACTGTTATTGTACATTAAGTACGTTAGCTAAAAGAAACTGACAATCCTCTCTTGTGAGACTTTGAGTCTGACATCATCATGATTATTTCGTGCAGTCCCGTGATTTTTCTTAGGTCGCTGTAGGTTTCGACCAATCGATAAACAGGGCGTGTCGATTTCAGTCCTGTCAGTTTCAGCCGCTTTAGATGTCGACCAATCGATAAACGGGGCGTGTAGATTTCAGTCATGCTGTTTCTATAGAGCTATGAATTAACTATAAGTTTCTGTAAGAAATAGAGGGAATCATACTCGGTGGATGTAAATATTATACATTGAATACCTTAATTTTCCCTTCAGAAAAAGGATAAACCTTCGCAAGGATTGTTATAGAACCATTTTAACTAGCTGCAGGCTGAAGCTGCATAGAATGTGTTCAGAAATAAGGTTAATCAGTCCAAAACTAGCGCGATTTTATGTGTGCCGTACATGGCAGCTTTTTAACTACGGGAGGCACTGCAGATCCCAGGTCGTCCATCCGACTTGTTTTCAGACCGGGAGCTACAGTCATGCAGCTACATTTTAACAAGACCTTGTACTTTTGGTAGGACGTAGCTATCTATTTCTTTGCAACAAAACAAGTTTAAAATGACGCTAGTTTCGAATATCAGAAGATTGCGTAGTCTTAGCTCAAAAGTCGGACAAATCATGTTGATTTCAAATAGCTTTGGGGGAGTGACCAGCAATGAAATAGACAGGCCTACGTCATATTGCTGTTTAACAAATCTACCCAAATTCAACCTCTTGTTAAAATGGCTCTTATTTCACGCAAACAATGGATGCGTTTATGTACACAGTTGATTGGCTACTCTCTTCCACATCAGAGTGCTTATATCAGCTTTGTTTGTCAGTAAGGACCAGAGCAGAATAGCCTGTAAGGACTTCTGGCGGATGACATACGACTCTCGTCTTTTGGTACGGCACCCGGCTTCTAGCCGTGGGTCTTCGGTTTCTGTAACATTGGTAAGAAGCAGTTGTCTTATGTGAGTTTGAATATTCCAGAGAGAGAGAGAGAGAGAGAGAGAGAGAGAGAGAGAGAGAGAGAGGACTTACCTTCATAATGGAGTATTTGTTTGACAATCTTTTGCGCATTTTTGTGCGTTTCATGTCCATTCAACAATTGAATTACATTTTTCTTTTTAGCCATGTTCTGCAAGATTGTGATATATTGCATGTGTAGTAGAATTGTAATGACGTTAGCCTTGTTGTTAAATTATAAGAAATATTCTGTGTACGAATTGATTTGTTTATTGAGCATGCGCAGATAAAAGTTTTGTAAAAGTTAGAAATGACGTTATTTGTAATGTGCTGAAATCCGGTAGCATCCGTGGCTCATCATACCATAACAGTTGTGACAAGCTCTTAATGATACATGTCCAGGTGAAAATGGTTACTTTTAAGAAAATGCAATTTATATCATGAATTAACAGTTTAATATTTATATGTTCTATTTAATATTATATCATCCATATAGCTATAGTTTTAAGCTTTGAGTGATAAAAATAATAAGAGACCCATGGGTCACATTGCTCCCCTGGGAATCATTAGCCATAATTGGTCAGCTTTATGAAGTCATATAGATATATAAAGACAATGTAGTAGAATAGATCCTGAATAAAAAGATTTTCAAATTTTTCTGCAGGTATTTTACGTTAAACATTTAGCCCGTTTTGTAACTGGATGATTTCATGGTCATATCACATATTGAGCATTGCAGTTCTCAATAAGATCTTAAACAATTGTTCGTGTATTCATGTATATACAAACCTATATTAAACTTTGAACCCCTTGTGAGGCTTAAGAATCGTCCATGGACCACAGTTTAAACAATTTAGAATCAACTAGAGGTACTGTGAGCAAGCTCACAATTGATACCCCCGCTAAGAAAAAAATCATAACTCAAGTAGTTTGCTATTATAGAAAATGATGGATGCTATCTATTTAACAATCTATTTTCTATTATATAACAACTGCTCTATTTTTTTGAAATGGCTTATGCTAATATGAGTACACAAACCAATTTTTATTCTTTAAATTCCATTTCAATTCAACTTAACTGTTAATGCATGAAGACATTTGTATCCTTATGATAACAAACATGTTGGAATCAAACAATAATCCACATGTCAAGAAGCCATTAAATGTTTATAATTTTTGGTATACCGAGCCCGATGTTTTTACCGAAAAACAAAATTTCCACACAATTTTTTTTTTCGAAAAATTATAAAAAATATCGAGGCGGGCCATTTTCAGAGGGGCGGGAAGCGATGATAGTCTTACAATTAATTTAATTCCGCCTTACACAATCAGAGTTTGTGTAAAATTTTACCCTTCTAATCATTTCCATAATACAAGATATGACACATTTAAGAATTTATTATTTTTAAACTATGACTTTGAACTGGCCCAAATGACCTTGGGTCAAGGTCATGACATACCTTATGTCATAGGCAGTCTTTGTGTGAAGTAAGAAATGCCAATGTTTCTCCAAAAGAAAGAAATCGACCGAACACGAATTAAGTATTTTTCCTGCAAGTGACTTTGACTTTGATCGAATGACCTTGGGTCAAGGTCATGACACACCCTCAGGTCATATGCAACTTTGTGTGAAATAAGACCTTCCAATGTCTCTCCATAAGAAAGATATGGACCGGACACGAATTTTACACTTTTTCTGCCAGTGACTTTGACCTTGCCCGAATGACCTTGTGTCATAGTCATGACACACCCTCACGTCATAAGCAATCTTTGTGTGAAGTAAGAACTTCCAATGTCTCTCCATAAGAAAGATTTGGACCGGAAACGAATTTTGCACAGATATACGGACAGACGGACTGACGGACAGGTGATTCCTATATACCCCCTACCCAACTTCGTTTGCGGGGGTATAACAATATGTTAAAATGCTTATATATAAGGAATACCATAAATAATAGCATTTGAGTTTTTGAGAATAACTTTAAAAAATTTTCTATGTAACATTGGACCCATAAATTTTGCGCCAACCTACCTAGGAAGACAATGTTTACGACAAACAAGAATTAACACCATCTGAGGATGCTTTCACGCAAGTTTAAGCTTTTGTAGACAAATGGTTTTTGAGAAGATGATATTTAAAAAAAAATTATCGATATACTTCTATGTGAAAATTCGACCCTCCCCAATTGTTGCCCCATACCACGCCCCCCCCCCCCCCGGGGATCATGATTTGAACAAAGTTCAACTTGAATCTACACTAACTAAAAAATACCAACAAATTTTCAATAATTCTTAATTATCTCCTGAGAGAGGGCGTGGCCCTTCATTTTAATAAACTTAAATCCCCGTCACCCAATGATGCTTTGTGCCAACTTTGGTTTAAATTTGCTCAGTGGTTCTGGAAAAGAAGTAGAAATGTAAAAAAGTTTACGGACAGACAGACAGACTGACGCCGGACAAAAGGTTATCAAAAAGTTCACTTGAGCTTTCAGCTTAGGTGAGCAAAACCCCCACATAAACATCCCTCTTTTTTAAAAGAATTATCATAAAAATCAATATCATATCGTGATAAGAAAATGATAAGAAATTAGCTCAAGAGTTTCTACTGTATCACCTCGTCAAACTAAAGGGACCTAGACACGATTTGAAATCGATGTTTTTAAATTCATTCGTTTCGTATGTTATGTATAAAATGGTTTTGGGGTATTTTTAATGATTGACAGAAATTCGAATTTTATAAGTCAAGTCAAAAGCGAGATACAGCTAGAGAATCTTGATCTTTGACATTTTGATAAAGTAAAAATAGTCACTATTATTACTTCATCAAAATTTTATTTTTTCAGTTTCAGTGTATATATGGTTATTTTAACCATACACTGAAACTGAAAAAATAAAATTTGAAAATGTTCAGTTCAAGTCGTGTTTAGTTCCCTTTAAGGACGATAAATTAAAAAAACCCGGTTTTGATATTTTTGCAGACCTGTTAAATTACCTTAATAACCCAGAACAAATCATCTTCCTCGATACCATCACTGGGATCTTCCTTTATTTGAAACCATTTCTGAATCAAACAATTAGAGAATATGAAATCACTCAGATACATTTTACAGTATTGCATTAGAGGCTCCCTTCAACAGCCGTGAGTTGACCCGTGAACCCATTCTCGGAGCAGTGTGTGGCCATCTCAACAAGAACTCGGCCATCTCAACAAGTCTAGGAACTTGCTTTTGACGACGAAAAAAAATCTAGAAACGCAGTTACATAATACACGGTTTTTGAGATTCAAGTGATGTGAAAAGTTATATATTATCCTTAAATAAGAGGATCTTTGCCATACACATTTTATCATAATTTGAATTCAGATACATTTGAAAAACTATGAAATATACGTCCACTTGCTAATAACCTTCTCATATGGTTCTGTACTTCACGTCTGTCAAAAAAGATATATTTTGCTTGATAAGTTGTATATTTCTAATGCATTGTGTATCGGTAAGATCCAATCAATTTAAGTCATTACAAATTATTTCAGTTCCATTTCTAAAACTTTATATTGTGTGACGGTGTGCCAGATTTCGTCATCGAAAGCAAGTTTTTCGACTTCCCTAGATTACGGATTGCTCAGTAGCCAGATTAATGAATGAACCAGGTTTAGAAGTCAAACCCAGACTGTTGCGCAGGTGAAGCTCCAATGATTCAGTGATGAAGTAATTCAAATCTATGTCACAACCTTTAACCTTTAACCTTTGTACCACATCACCTAAAATACAAATGAACGAAGTAAAGGTATCATATCAGTTACACTGCCACTCACTCGTTCTCTTGGCAACATTTGGTCTAACAACAGTGCCACTTACTCTGTAAGGTGCTATTTTCTTGGTAATATTTGGTTCAACAATAGTGCCACTTACTTGGTACGGTGACACTTATCGTAATTTAACGTCTATCTACTCATTCTACTGTGACACTTACTCTAATGTACAGTCAGTTACTTAATCAAGTTGGTCTATCTGTACAGTGTCAGTTACTCGGGTTGGTCAATCAGTGTCAGTTACTTAGTAAAGTTCGTAATCGGTACAGTTGGACACTTTCTCGATAAAGTTGGTCTGTCTGTAATTGGTAACTAACTTGGTGAAGTTGCTCTACCTGTAATCACTGGGAACAATAAGTCACAAACTTGGTGCAGTTATTCACTTACTAGTTAAAGTTACATACTTACTGGGTACAGTTAGTTACTCTCTCCAGTTAGTCACTATAACTTGGTACAGATAGTCACTAAGAAATGTTAGTTACTTACTTGGTACAGTTAGTCACTTACTAGGTAAAGATAGTTATTAACTTAGTAAAGCTAGTCACTTACTTGGTAAAGTTAGTCAATTAATCGGTACAGTTAGTTACTTACTCGGTACAGTTAGTAACTAACTTGGTACAGTTAGTCACTTAATTAGTGGGTACAATTAGTCACATATTCGGTACAGTTAGTCACTCATCGATACAGTTAGTTACTTACCTGGAACAGTTAGTCACTTAGTGAATACAGTTAGTCACTAACCCGGTACAGATAGTCACATACTTAGTAAAGTTAGTCACTTACTTTGTACAGTTAGTCACATACTCTGTACAATTAGTCACTAACACAGTTAG
>WFKH01003881.1:69218867-69238785 GCA_016163765.1 Magallana hongkongensis
GATCTCTGTCAATAGATTCTAATTTACTTAATTATTAGATAGGTATGGAGACGTACTCTTCTGCCTATTTCCCTTTACATAACTCATCCCTTCATGTGACCAGGCCCTATGTACAAGCTCACCCACCATTGCAGCGAACTCTTCCTCATTCTTGTTTTGAAGGTCAAACACGTCCACCTGAATGGACCAATGACAAGGTAGACCAATGAGCAAGGATCAACATTTAGTGAGTACAGTTATGCCCCTCAAATACACAAGTTAAAAAAAATTGTGATAAATACTGTAAACAAACTTTTATTCGCGTGTGAGAAATTTTCGCGAGGTTCTCTATTCAGTCCATGGTTATAAATTTTATATGAAAACGAATGTGGATACCATTTGCCCGCGAAAATAAGTAGCCGCGAACAAGTTTATCTTTGGTAAATTGCGAAATAAAGGCGTACCGAATAAAAGTCGGTTTACAGTATTCACACTATCATTGACACCTTATACTTTTTGGAGCACAAAAATATATTTGTATGCACCAAATGTTTAGTTTTTTTTATATATACATGAAACAAATTTTTAACCTTTTTCTTTACGGTTGAGATCCCATTAAAGCGTAAATATTTTTGAAATTTTTAAAATTATTTCTGTTAGAAAATTAACCCTTCTTTTATATTTAGAATATATGACATATAATTTAGACAGTGACGGATCCATCTATTAGACCTACTAAGTAGGCGTGGTCTCCTATGGTCTTCAAGTCACGTTCTAGTTCGGTCACTCCGACCTCATCCAACTGTATACCAAACAATGTCGGCAGAAATATTCTCCAGTCCAATCTTTGTTCATTTTTAACTGCGTTTCTGGAGAATGAATTTGAAATAAAATTCTTAAACTTTCAATTCTTGTTATAATCGTTATTTTTTAAAAAATTTCCTACGAGCTAAATTTCAATACTCCGTACACCTATTTTGAATTTGACTTCGCTTATAGCGGTTATTGAGCCCTAAAGCCTTTATTAGTAGTAACTCTCAAGTTATAACATTCAAACATGCCTTGATTGTAGTTTGAAGGTTAATAGTAAGTAAGAATCTATCAAACATTCCCGAAAATTAACAATGTGATGCCGTCGATAAATTATACAACAGATAAACGACGCAAGGAAACTTTTGATCATACATGTATAACCGGTATATTGCTATAAGCATACCAAATCGATTAGAATTAAGTTATTCGAAAAAGATGATCTTCTTGGGGGGATTAAGCGGGAATACATGTTTAAACTGACTACCATATGATACAAATATTGGATACACCTTCTTGCTATTTAATATCTAATAATCTTCTCCAGCAGTCAGATGATTTTAAAGTGGGACATTGCTGAGCTAGCTATTGTATATTAAATGGTTTTATGCATACTCTAGCGACTTGATATAAGACCGTGGAACATTAACTGGCAAGATTGGAAATAACCTGTTACAGTCAAAACATTTGAAATGGGCGGGAACAAATTCACGCGGACGTCTGAGAAAACATTGGATTGGAACTGTAGCTATAGGAAGTGTATCAGTGGCGACTGATTATCTGAAGTCATCGAACAATGCTTTGCCTTGCGTATAATCTCTCCCGAATTGGGATCTTTTCATATTTGCTGATTATAATCTTATTGATGAAATAATCGCTCGCTTTGCTGATACTAAATAAAATGTGTTTCGGTCGCATAACTTATATAGCAAGTGGTGGATTGAAAATACACTTCCTACATGTATAAATACAGTTTCAATCCAATGTTTTCTCAGACGTCCGCGTCAATTTGTTCCCGTCCATATAAAATGTTTTGACTGTAACAAGTTAAATTGACGTAAGCTGTATATTTCCAATCTTGCCAGTTAATGTTCCGCGGTCCTATAACCATCCTCTCCATGGATTGTGGAATATATACATTTGATGAGCTGGCTATTACATACATATAGGGGTTATATACATGTTCTTACAACTTCATTTATAACCATTCTCTCCATGGATTGTGGAGTACCTACTGGCTATAATGTACTTAATATATAGCCATCCTGGCCATGGAATGGATTGTGTAGTACATAATTTTGCTAAACTGGCTATTGTTCTTGATATTTAGACTTGGGGTACCTACATGTGTTGAGCCAGTAGGTCGGCGGCCCCTCCCGTCCCCTGGACCACCACCACGGGGATACCGCTCTCGGTGGCCCGCCTCACGTGATCGACGGCGGACAGATCCCCCTCCACGAGGACCAGCAACACCGCATTCCTCTCTGTGGGATAAACAAATAGAATCAGGTTACAAGTTACATTGTATCCATTTAGCTGAATTCAAATTTAAAGAGAGAGAGAGAGAGAGAGAGAGAGAGAGAGAGAGAGAGAGAGAGAGAGAACCAACCTATGTAGACTTTTTACATGATACATGAATCTATGAACGATACAAGATAGACTATTTAAAGTTACCATTGGCTTGAGGTCTTTGCAGTCTTCTCTCAAACATTAGTCTGAACTCTATATAGTCAGTGCTACAGGTAAACTCATCGGCACGTAGACTCATGAACTCACTACTGTTATATTCATCCTTTAGAAAAAAAATCATCAACAATTTTATATAATTATAGTTTGTCCCAAGTTATTGATTCCATCACTTTTTGGTGATTTTTAATAAAAATACATCTTTTCTCCATTCGGAAGTACTCGGGACACCTCGCACAATTTTTCAACGTTATCACCTGGCCTTAATTATGGCTAATGCAATGCAAAATCCCGTAGACATTCAATTTTGGGATGTGTATTGAAACCTGAAGCGGTCGAGGTGGCATTTTAAAACAGATAATCTGGACATTTTTCATATTAGTGGATGAACGTTGTTTGAGCGCAAAGGTATTTATGATTATCAAAATATCGAGCAAATAGTGGTGGAAGCAAAAACTCGGGACAGAGTATAGATAAAATAAATTTTATGCTCGAAAATTCACCTCTGTCGAATTTGCATTAATTTACTTCACGCAGGATGTTGAAATGTTGTACAAAATTGGGTTGCTATCGAATCATTTATTGGGTTTACGTAGTTAGAAATAGTTGGATATTCTTCTGTAGAATATTTTAAATCAATTTAATGAAGTTTTGCTCTAAATTCAAGAGAAAAGACATGTGCAAATATTCAGGGAAAGGTATTGTCATGAGCGCCTATATCTGAGTGTAGATAAGGCTAGCTAGTTACAGTTTGTGCTCCGGTTTTTAGGGGTTTTTTTTATATAAAAAAAATATTTAAAAAATGTTCTTTTTTTTTTTTTTTTTCAAATTCACACCACTTCTAAAAAAAAAAAGATTTTTTTTTAAAAGGGAAAAGGGGGGGGGGGGGGGGGATTTTGCACTCGTCTAAGCTGCTAAAAAATAATAGACCATTGCTTAAAAAGTTTTTTTCTAATTTGACTTCACTTTCATTAGGTTATATACATAAACAGTAAATTAAAACCTTTATTTTTCATAACTCAATGTTTAGACAATAAATATATACTATTCATATATTCATTTCTTCCATGCATATCAAGAAAAAATTGATTGATTAAGTTGTATTCAATTGCATAATTCTTCAATATGTCTAAGATGATTTTTTTATTTATCATTTCCGTGTTTCTCCAGTAATAGACCAATGATACAGAGAAACATAATAAAATAGATTTTACTAGAATTTAATGTTACCTAAAATAGGTCACAACTTAATGCAGTGTGCAAATTATCCAATGGGCGTGCTTGATATCTGTCACTGTGACGTATTTACTGGGGACTTCTGATTCGACAGCTACATGTAAACAACGAGATTCATATCTGATATCCGGTAGGTACATGCCCTACTATCAAAGGCTGATCATGGGATTTTTTTAAAAGATGTAGCCAAATGATCTATTTTAAATTTTGAGATATGATTATTTAATCATATACTATCACTTAGTAAAGAAACTTTTTAAAATTTAGCTTTAGAATTTAAACATTTTTCGATATCTCTATGCAGATCTCTTATTCTCAAGGAGGTTAATATACTTGTATAAAAAAAAAAGCCGCAACCTTCCAACCACCAACTAATCATACTATATTGAATAATATGTCATCATATTATATATGATACAAGTATTACGTAATTTCCATGGTGACAGATACGTACAAAAAGGTAAGCCAAAAATAGAGCACACGAAACTTTGATTATGAGTTACAGTAATTGTCCAATATGTCCTTGCTGTTTCAAACAAGATAAGTGTTACTGATATTCTAATAGGGTAGGATTTAATTACTTGTAATTTGTTTGTTTTCTGTGACGGTAATAGGATAGAAGAAAAGGTCTTAAATCATTGTTTCACAGTCACGTGAGTACATTTATACGGAAGGTGGATCAACATTGAAGATGTAATTTAAAATGTAACACCATAAGTAACTAGTACACATTAGAACATCGGCTGGATTTAAATAATCAATCAATCAATCAATCAATTAATACGGACAGATAAGTCTTTGCTGGGAAATTGGTAAAATGAAAATACATTAACAATTACTTGTTAGTACTGTAATGTGTACATATATTTTTGTAGTTTTCTCTGCGTATAAATTTTCATTAAGTCGATAATAAATATGCAAATTAAGATAAAGCGGATTGTCTACAAGATTTAATTATGCAGTTTATATCAAATACAATGTAACAGCAAAAAACAAGAGGCCCATGGTCCACATCGCTCACCTGAGCAACAAAAGCCCTAATAAAATAAGTTTTATGGAGTCATATACAAAATATATGGACAATGTAGTAGAATAGATTCTGAATTAAAAGATTTTCAAATATTTTTCCAGATGTTCATACTATGTAAAACATTGAGCCCCTTTTGTAACAGGATGATTTGATAGTCATATCTCATATTGAGCATTGCGGTTCTCCAGAAGATGTTAAACAACTGTTCATAGATATGTAAGTAAACATCAAAGTTTGAACCTTTTGTGGGGCCCAATAATTGTCCAGGGGCCCACGTCTAAACAATTAAGAATTAACAATATGTCAAAATGCTTGCTTATAAGTATATGTAATACCATATATTATAACATTTGATTTTTTGAGAATAAATTACAAAATTTATCGAAGGAAAAAATTCGACCCTCCAATGTGGCCCCACCCTACCCCCAAAGATGATGACTTTGACAAGTTTTAGCTTTTCTGGCCAATTGGTTTCTGAGAAGAAGATTTTTAAAGATTTACTCTATATATTCCTATGTAAAAATTCGACCCCCTCCCCATTGTGGCCCCACCCTACCCCTGGGGGTAAGGATTTTCACAACTTTGAATCTACACTACCTGAGGATGCTTCCATACAAGTTTCAGCTTTTCTGGCCTATTATTTATTGAGAATAAGCTTTTTAAAGGTTTTCCTCTATATATTTCTATGTATAAATTCGACCCCCCCCCCCCCCCCTATTGTGGCCCCACCTCTATTCTATCTGAGGATGCTTCCACACAAGTTTAAGTTTTTCTGGCCCATTGGTTTTTCAGAAAGATATTTTTGAAGGATACCAACAATTTTTTTTATAATTCGTAATTATCTCCCTTTGCAAGAAAGCGTGGACCTATAGTTTAACAAACTGAAATTCTCTTCACCTAAGGTTGATTTTTTGCCAAGTTTGGTTGAAATCGGTTTAGTGATTCTGGAGAAGAAGTCAAAAATGTAAAAAAAAAAAGAAAAAAAAAAGTTTACAGACGGACAGAAGAACAGACAGACGCCGGACAAAAAGTGATTAGAATAGCTCACTTGAGCTTTTAGCTTAGGTGAGCTAAAAAGCAAGTAGTACCGTTACTTCACACAAAGTTATTTATTTATCATTGAGGAAACTGGGTGGTCAAAGCATCAGATTTGGTTTGAACTTTTAAATATGATATTTTTAGACAGAAACTGGAAAAAAATCCAATTTTTTGCTCACAATTTTGGACAAAAAAAATTGTATCTATATACATATACAGAACGTTTAGTCTAAAGGAAGTTAATATAGCATACAAATATATAAATGGCCACGACCTTCCAGCCCTCTTAACTTATTTAATTTTATTTCACTGAATGAAATAAACACGGCTTTATAATTCTATGACTCTTCTCAATCCCATTATTATGCAGCGTTTGCACTACATGTAAATGTGTTTTTTGGCGGGAATTTTCAAATTGAGGACTACATTTGTATGAAACAACAAAACTCACCGGATTCTTCGTGGGACAAAATTTTAAAAAAAATGCTTGTTAATTTTAAAAGGAAACACGACAGCCACTTCCTCCTGTAAATAACCTCTGATCAGAGAGGGAATCAAGGTGGGGGAGGGGTCAATGTGCCTTAACTTACCTTAGTTTCATTTTGGTAAACTTCCGGCAAGTCAAAGTAGAGTGTTTCGCTGTCCACCACTTGTTTAGAAGGGATCGACACCAGACGAATGGGAGACGTTTGGTCCGGTTTTTCCAGATAAACGTATTCTTCCACCATTTCTCGAATGATTTTGGAGATCTTTAGGGGCTCTCCCTGACTTAGTATCCAACACACTACAGATGTAAAGCTATAGATTACTAGTACATATGTAGATGAATTGTGCATTTATGCAGAACCCCCCCCCCCTAAAAAAAAAAACAGACAAAAAACCAAAACAACCCAAAAAACCCCCAAAAACAAACAAAACAAAAACAAAACAAAACAGTAAAACTAAAGCAAATCAAAATTTGAAAAAAAAAATACTAAAAAACAAAAACAAAACAAAGCCTTCCAAATCCATAATAATTAGAACGAAAATTTATCATGTATGTATCTTAAAAGTAAATATTGAACAAGTTTAATTGGGTTTTTTTATTTAAAAGTAAGTATACTATAGTTTCAAGGTATATTTTCCATTTACTGGACAAAGCGATAGGATAAAACAGCGAAAATTATTTTCAAACTACTTGTATAAGTGCATTAAAGTCTATACCAACTCTCAACTTTCAAGTATATTATCAAACATATCTGATAAAAAATCAAAAAAGTACTCCTTTTAAAGGAATGATCAGCATGTGATTTCATTGGTCAGCTTCATGTTAATGCAGTGCGAGAGCCATTCTCATTAAAACCACCACCCCCTTTCTCCTTAAACTCGTCAGGGTCTGACAGGTATCGATAGGAGGTCATCTTCACACGACCTTTACTTCTGACCAATCAGGGAAGGGCTTTCACTGCTTTAGAAAATCTATTGGAACTCTTCAAAAGGAGATAGAAAAATTAATTCATCCTTGTTTTCTATGTAACCTCCAGTATTTAAGAGTTACACCTCTCATAAAACAAATAAAAGCATGTCTGTTATTGGTTGGGGTATATTTAGATATATTTAGATTGTATGCAAATGTAGAGGTCATGTGAAGATGACCTCTCATCGATACATGTCAGACCCTGACGAGTGTATGGAAAAGGGGGTGGTTTCAATCAGACTGTGAGAAAGCATAACATACAATAAACATGATAAATATAATATATCGCACTGTTTTGTTGATTTCCAAAATAGCAAGGAATGAATAAACTTTACTCTTAGTAGGCGAAGTGTATTTCTGATTAAAATTCTTACGCATGTAAAGAAAAACGTGATTTGATTCATTATGAAACTGTATAAATGTTTTAATCTCATGGCAAACGCATTAGAATGATGTTTTTTAGTAATCTACATGTAATTCATGATTTATATAAAGCTGTCACTGGATGGTAAACAAAGTAGTGCAAGGCGCAATGCGTGCGCAAGTAGAAAAGATTGCCGGATGCCTTATACGGACACAACTGTGATTGGCCGAGGCCGATCTATAAAAAGATGTTCAGAGAGAAACTGAAACAAAATACAAGATTAAGAGATGAACCGAGGACAAGTTTAGTAAGCTACTGAACAAATATAATCAAGAGAAGAACAATAACCCACCTCCTGTAGCTTTTGCCGCGTAAGTCAAGGTCACTTGAAAACGAGACTTTGGCCACATTTTGGGAACGAGACTATTGGAGTCACCGATCACCGAGAAAATCATGTTAGGGCGATATCGATCCTCTTTGGTGTAGAACTTCTCCATGAATTCGTCAATCAGCCGTTCTTGTTGCTTAAAAGAACCTGACGCCTGGGGACGCCAAATTCTAGCAAAATATTTAATTAGTTATATTTTAATAAGGCGCTTATTCTAGCATAAAAAAAAACTTTTTAAATTTTGCATTTATATTCTAGTACCTGGTGGCAGTAAATACAAAATTTACATGTTGTCAAGTTGTAAATTTTTATTTACTGCCACCCGAAAATTTTAAAGGACTTAAGGACATGCGATATTTGCGAGAAAATAAACTTTTAAAAGAAGAATTTTTCTTTCAGTTGCAGAAATGGTCAACATCTAAACTGCAACTTTACGTAATTGCGTTAAATAGAAGTATGTTGTTACCAAGTATGAATTTGTTTTCATAGGCAGGGCTCATCACGATTTCTTGAATCTCCATACGATAATGAGGACGCCCACTTTTATACTGACTTCGTACATAGTCAGCGCATGTTTGTCTATTGTTCTCCGTTTAACAGTAGTTGTATATTTGCATTATCAAAGTTACGTCAAAGGGAGATTAATAGACAAACATGCGCTCATGGTTTAAATGAGAAAAAACTGCTTCTTCTTACTTTCGCTTTCCCTGTTGTAACCAAGGGTTGATGCTTGTTAAATATTATAATTCACCACATGATTTCTCACCTCAGGTAACTTTGTGATTACAAAATTCTATCACGTGACGTGAAAGGTAGCATGTTATGTGCTAACTAAGACAATGGTTTTTGAACACGTTAAGTTGTCAAACATTGATTTAAAGTCTTCTGTACTTACATGGGCGTGGTCTAATTGTTGAAACCATAGTAAGTAGTATACTTGTACCATATATAATAGATAGGGTTATGGTGAATCTACCTTAAAATATCATATCAGTTTTGGCCGTTAACAATAATTTATTGAAGAATTTGTTTTAACATTATAAGCCCCAAAATGGCTACGACCATCCAACCCTCTTCAGGTAAGAAGCGGCATATCTTCCATTTCCTATTTTCTTCCTATCTCCGCAATGTGAAGATTTCCACTACGTAATTCCAAAATTATATTTTTATGTTATATTATTTTTTTTCTATTTGAATATTGTAATTTCAATTGACCTCAATTAAAAATATATACTTTGATTTTATCAATAAACATTCTAGTTACATTTTGCACGATATGAAAAAAAATTCAAAATAAATGGATTTGAATGGTTTTTTTTTTTATTTATTTTGATCCTTGTAAAGAATATCAATATTCTCACGTTTCTTCCTCTGTGTTATCCATCGCTTCCTCCTCTATGCTTTCCGTCATTGTCAGTAGCTAGGTTAAGGGTTGATAACCCTATCTCACTGAATAGAGTCCCCTCTTTTCCCCTCAACCTGTGTCAAATCTGTCAACACAAACTATAGTTTTACTTTATCTACAAAAATACCGTATTATACAAGTAAATCCTTTGGATTTTTTTAAATATAGTAATTATATTTCAAAATTGAAAGGATAGTAATGTTACATGTAAGATTTTAGTTTAGAAATAAACTTATCTAACGTATCAAACTTTAGTAATTAACTAACGCATTGTGTAACGCATTGGGTCAAATCTTCTCAGAAAAGCTACTTGTTACATCTATCATTTCAAGTACATTAAAAACTTCTTATCTAATAACTCATTTTCAGCTAAAAAGATGAAAAAATTCTTTTGCGTCAACATATATAACTTATGCGATATATAACAGCACAGAAACTACTCAAAGCACTGTGATAAAATATAATGCTACAAAAAGTAAACCTAGTAAACAATCATACTTAGAATCTACTTTATACCACTTAGATTTTAAGAACAATCACAAAAACTCACCCTATAAATTATTGTCTTCGGACTGAGCGGTATTGAATGATCTCTTTTAAATTACAACAACAAGCACATTTGGAAAAACGAAAAAATAAATCATCTCTCTATCTTTATTTTTATCATTCATTTTTACATTTTACGGCTAAACAGGAAAGCAATGCTTACTGACAAAAAATCGATGCAATGATATGTTTTCTTCCTGTTAGCAAAGTAACCGCTCAAACTGTTTCTCTCTATCCTCGTTCTATCTGTCTATCTCCCGCTAAGTCCTGCCCGTGAATATCCTGAGTCGGCCCTTTCTCGTGTGAGATTTGGGCTGTTTTTAAAAGAATTGACGTAATTTTGACTATCAAGTCAATGGTACCGACATACGTTTTTCTTTGCCTCACGGCAGCTGCACCACTTACAATTATTATTGTTTTTAATTAAAGAACATTTTTTCTTTGGGCATCTATTGAAATAAATATTGAAACGTCAAAAGAACTCGTAGAAAAAGAAGACTATTGATTATTATGTAATTGCTGATTTGGTGATCAGACTAGCTTAACACAAGACGACACAGATGAAGAATGTTTTGAAAACATAATTTAACTTTCCAATTGAATCTGATACCATAAATATTGAAAACTTCTCTGAAATCTAAAAGGAAGTCTGCGCAAAAGTCTAATATCAGCGAATTAATTATCAAGTGATAATTTTCCTGGCCAATGTAATAGTTTTAAAAGATTTTACTATTTTGTTAACTATTTGTTGAACTTGACAATATTTTCGAAAAAGCTTTGAAAAAGCCACATCGATCTACTTTGCTTTTACATATGTTATTACTAAAAGAGTGACACCATTTACACTTCATTCATTTTAAAAATCAAAGTATACAAATTCTTCTATGGCATTCTGATTTTGTTACAATTATAAAAACAGTTTTATAAAGTTTTAATGGTCATATGAGATGATAATCAATATTTTCAAAATGGAGAAAATACTCTGTTTACAAAGGAAAATTATCACACTCACGAATACAACAACTTTTTTCAGTAGGATGTGTTGAAGTGTTTTGTGTAGTTGGTGTTAGTGAAAGATATCGTTCTGCCCGTAAATATAATTTTTCTTCTTCTTACTCCGAAAATGTGTATGATTCTATCCTAGCACGCTTGCAAGTCAAAGTGATCGGGGAATCTTTTACCTTTTCTCTACAATCTACTTCAATATCCAGTTCCTTCTTGTCCTGTTTTTTTTTTTTTGCCTTCCATTTTTGTTTGGTAAAAAAGAATGTACTTGTTTGTTTAATTTTGGCTTTTAGAAAGTCGTTACTAGAATCTTTGATTTGATTTCGATTTTTATAAAAAATCTTGTTTATGAGCGATTCGCTCGCACAATGAGCAATTCGTGTACGCATGACTTAAGTGTTACGTACGTTTAAATACTGTGCGTTCAATTTATATGTTGATGGTGTGCAGCAGCGATCTGCAGTCAATGTACGTGTAACGCAAGGGACTAATAGAATCATTCATTATTACGAGTGTGGGATAGTGAAATTCCACCGAGGGGACAAGATTCACGGTCTAGGACGAGGCTCTGCCGAGTCCTAGACCGTGAATCTTGACCCCGAGGTGGAATTTCACTATCCCACACGAGTATATAATGAATGATTATTTTTCTCGGATTATTTTACAATTAAAAACGATGTCTGACAACTTTCTGTTATGACGTTAGAAAATTTACGTTCGGTTTACTCTTCCGCGTGCTTCAAATAGTGCAAGTCAAAATAAGAGCATACGACATTTTTTGTACAATAAAAATACGATAAATTGTTATTAATTAAGCAAATCAATTACTTAATGGATAATCTCAATCAATAATTTTGCATTTTCCACCAGCAGACAACGTTTGTTTACGTTTTAAAGTGGCGTAGTGATACACAGTGTAAGACAGAAAAATCTCACACTGCTGTCTCACACTGGACAAACCGATCTCACACCGGTGATAATGCGAGAAAAGTGAGATCTCCTTACGTCATTCGTGCAAGTAAAATCGTACGGTTATCTTATGGGTTCCTTGAGTGAAGCGCAATTGCAGCGTACGTTTTCAGTCCTCGCAAGGAAACCGTGGCGATTGCTGTGCATGTCCAACAGCCACCGTGCGTGCTTACGGGTAGCGTACGTCCTTCCAAAATCGTAAGATGCACTTGCGTGTCTCGCAAGATTTTCATGAAAATCCATCCGTAGACCAGTTGTGACAAAGGCGTAAGTCACAACTGGTCGTACGTGCTTCTACAGGTGTATTTTAATGAAAATCCTTATGTAGCGACAATAGAAAATCAAGGAGCGGATCGAGGATGTGATTTCAATCAGATTGCATTGTTCTTAATATATTCTCTCTCTCTCTCTCTCTCTCTCTCTCTCTCTCTCTCTCTCTCTCTCTCTCTCTCAGGTTTTTCTCAAAGTAAATGCAAGGATTTAATTGGTAGATAGTGTTTTTCTGCATGTGTTTTTCTGCATTATCATCCATGGGCAGATTACTTTACATGTTCCATGTAAACATACATCGTGCGGAAGGAGAATCCTAAAACACTTCCCTGTTAGTTTTTCACATATGTAATAGATGATTGCTAGATATAACTGTTTACATACGTATACGTTCAAAAGATCATGCACATTCTTTACCAAAGCCAGAAACTATTACTTGACAACACGTGCATTATGCACGTGCTGGATCAGACTTGTAGATCTTCAGTCATTATTAAACAATAAAACAAATTTTAAAATATCGGGAGGGGGAGGCTTATGTAACATACGGTGTTTTAACTTTTCCGTCATCCTATGTGTTCAAAACAATAATAATAGGGTGCTGAATATTTGAAGATGCTGTACAAATCAATATCAATTTATTTTTTCATATTGCACAAGAGAAGTAAGACTTCCAAATTCGTAAAACATTCAAAGGAGGAACGTAGGTGTTGAAATAATCGATCACATAAATCGATCACTTTCTTATCAATAAAGGATCAAGTTTACACGAATTTGTTCATTTGTATCAAGTGTTACCTTAAAACCATTTTCAAGACAAAATTGTAACATATTGGATTATCAACCAATAACCATTCTATACATACTATTGTAACAAATATATCTATTTTATTTTTATAAACATTTGAAAAAAAATAGTATACACAATCTTATAGTAATATCTTGACTTGCATAAGTCATATGTCAATGATGAAAAGATACATGTAACGAATAAAAGTAACAAGAATCCTGTTCTAATAAAAAATGAGTAATAATATCAGTCTATCATAAATCTGATTTTAAAGTGAAATCAGAAGTCACTTTTAAAATGGCGTCCACGTAAAAAGCTTTCTGATTTTTTGTTAACTGAGGCAAACACAAGATACGATAACTTTGATTGGGTGACATCCATGACATGGTCCTACATTAAATGAAGGAACAGTAAACACATTATAAAAATTCATGCAATGATCCCTGGTAAACGTGAATTTCCCTCTCCGGATACAATTTTTTTCCTTCCATGAATTATAAAACTGGAAATGATAATGAGATTCTCATTCCGGATATCGGTATAATTCATACAATTGTAAACAATCAAACTCTAGAAATGCGGGCGGCTTCTTCTGCGGACCTGTTAGCGCTGATTCTAGATTTTATTTTTGCAGTTTGAGGAATGGAAGTTGGAATTGGTTGAGTAAAATCCGGAGGTGGGGGAAATTCCGCGGATATATCTTCCGGCGAAACACTTCCATGTGGTGAATTAAGGTTATGAGATAAATGCGCTGACGTCATCTGATGACCTCCTGAAGGGGAGTGCATATTTTTATCAGTCAAGGGTAAATTTCGTAATATGACCCGCGGGGAGGGCCCGATTTTCTGACTTGAAGACGATGAGTGAGTGGGTGATGCTAATGGCGATACTGGTGTGTGTGTGATGGGATCAATGGTTGGAAGGACACGTCCTGATTTCGGTCCGGTCGGGGACGGGGTACCAGAATCCCCGGGCACCTGTCCATTGGCCTGCATAGAGCGTGTTATCCCCATCTTGGGTACGGTGGGGGTCGTTGTCCCGCCGCTGTCAAGAGACGAGTTACTGTTGTACTTGACCCGCGACGGCGGATGATCCCTCGGAGGCAATTCGGGACGAAATTCCTGACTTTCGCTCGTCCTTTTGATCCGTTTTCCCCCGACCACTGGCTGGTCTGGGGAGAGAGGAGAGTAGTCCAGCCTCTGTCCTCGAGAAGAGGTTTCTGAGCCATCGTTTAAATGGTTGTAGCTTTCGCGAACGAAGGCATGGTTGTCAAAACCACGTTGTCCGGATGATCCGTCGTTCCTTACGGACATTGAGCCGTTGGAGTGACCCGGATTCTGGAAATGGATTCCGTTTCCCAAAGGTAAAGGATTCGACACAGCAGGTGTTTCGTTAACATACATCACCTTTGGTTTATTTTCTATGATACCTAAAAAGAATAATTTTATAAACTGATTATCTCGTTACAAATTCCTTATCTGCTTTTAAATTTGAAAACTGAAAGTACTGTTAGTAAAATGACAAAATTCAGCAAAGCACCATTTTCATGCATTAAAGATTAAGGCTTTTTTCATTCAGTTTTATGTTGACAACTATATAGCAACCATTTCTAGAATTTGACTTGACTTGTAAGGCTTGTGAGGTAGTTTAAAGTTGATAGTAATATGCTATCAATATTTATAAGGTAATACTACATGTAATATGTTTTATTCATACCTTTGATTTTGGCTTTGAAGTATCTCGTTATGATGACTATTGAAAAGATGAAGAAGACCAAGAAAAATCCGAGTAGAGCGATTAAAATGATTTCAGCTATGCGGAACTCCTCGGTCCCATTGGTATCGGCTACAGACGTGCTTGGGGAGCGCTCTGTAGGTTTGGAGAATATACAGTGTGAGCAGGCTTCCTTGGTGCACAGCGCTTCTATCTCCCGGGGATTACCACTGACGTCATAGAACCGGAAGTTGGAAGTGAGCGTTAGTTTTCCATTCTTGTACTCTCCAACCTTTAAAAAAGAAAAATTGAAATAAAGATGTAAATTCTAAATGCGCCAACTGTCCAGACATAGTAGGACACGGAAAACAAAATTAAACAGCTAAAGGCAGAGTGGAACACTACTTTTTTTTAAAATCATTACGATTTGTGATTTAAAAAATAGATAATGCTTTTCAACATAAAAAAAACCCCAGTGAGAATAGTTAGACAGAGAAGCTGTAGATAGTTTGAGAAAAATACTCAGTACTAGTACCTGTCTGTACTGGTAAGACGTAACGCTTTTCTGTATGTTGAGAATTTGGAATCCAACATTCCCATTTCGATTTGAATTAAACACGGAGTACGTTAAACCGCCACCTGATAATTCCACACCCTGGATTTCTTTTACCACGTCATCCACGTGACTCTTGATGTTTTCGCACGGGTACGAGACTCCCTGACACAGCTTCTCTTTCACGCGGACCATGGCTGTCCCCACAGCGAACACCGCGTTCATGACATGGACAATGCGCTGATTTTTGACCAACTGCTCAATGTTCAACCGAGTGAACCCAGTACTTGGAGGACAATCATTGGCTTTGGTCTTGTCGAATCTCCCAGGAGGATTACAGTTAAAGAAGTTGGCCCAAAATTTCCGAAACCAGTCGTTTGAGTTTTGGACGTCGGGCTTAAGATCCTGTAAATAGGGATCAAATCCGGTTACGGCTGACCTAGTTTCGAACTTGGACGTGATCGAACCAATCACAGCATCGCCGTGCTCGTCTAGAATGTCTTGCCTCTCCCCCCAGTCCTCGCTGGCCAGGAACACCACAGACTTGTATCTATCCGTCTTCATTTTGACCAGGAGAGATTTCAGACGTACGTCCGTCCCGAAGTACAAAAACACGTCGGAGTTGGTTCTTTTCATTTCATCGATTACATCGAAAGAATTGTCTTCCGCTTCTTGAAGTTCGATGGCTTTTCCGATGCAAATATCACTTTCATTGGCGTATCTCATTAAGAGTTCTTTCCCTTTACTCCCGTAGTTGTTGTTCACGAACAAAATTCCTCCAATGTACTTCCAATTAAGGTGCTTGACTATCTCTATCATGGCTCTGGCTTGGTCCACGTCACTAGGGACTGTCCTCAAAAAGTAAGGATAGTTGATTCGATCGTCAAGATCCGGCGAGGACGACGCGTAACTTATGACGGGAATACCTAAAGACGTGAACTGAAATGTCATTGGCACAGTAACACCACTGGCAGCAGCACCTATAACCGTCACCACGTTGTTTGGGTCCAAGAAATTTCCTTGTTCATCCGGAATTTTCAATTTCCCGGAAAAGAATTCTGACAATATCAGGGAGATCCTGTTTTTGCTGTAGCAGTCATCAAAAGCTAAAGCACTGAAGTTCATGTTTGTTCTTTGGCTGATTTCTTTCACTGCGAAGAAAAACGCCTCCAACACTAAGACAAAGTAAGACCCTGTGTCCAGATCACCGCAGCCATATTTATAAGTCTCATTAATGGTGTGTAGAGGGAAAATCCCTAGTATTATTGCTTGACTCTGGTCTCCTCCATATTGATACCGATAGGGTATTTCCGGTTTTGATCGACAATTATCGCAAACCCTTGCACAGACCGACCTTTTGTACGATTGCAGTGAAGAACTGTTCACTTGTAACGTTCTGTTTAAATACTCTCCTACCTAAAGACAGTATAAACAACCCATCAGTCAGTTATTAGGATTTTGCAATCATGATTTCATTCAAGCTCCACGTAGTTCTTTTTAATAATAAAAGACAATTTATTGAGACCTTTCTTACCCAATAAATTGTGAACATTAACTTATTCTGACCATAGTTACATAGCTGATTTTATTCGATAAAGCAAAATATATTTGACAACACACAAGCGTTACCTTTTCAAATTTTCCATTTCGAAAGACGTTGACGTCGAATAGCGGCGTTGTGTCGGTGGCTACGTAATCCCCCATAGTGCTAAACTGAATTCTTCTTCCCATCTCTATTAGTTCCTTCGGTTCCTGGGTGGAATTCAGCGAACTATACGAAAAATCCACTAATTTTAACCGCCGTAAATAATTCTGCTGCAAGTATTCCCCAAATCCGTCACACACTGAGGTGTAGCTCTGGCATTTCTCCTTAAACACGTCATTGAATGCGGTTGCCATGGCAAACACCGCGTCCACGACTGGGCGAACATAATCCGACCTGTAACTCTCCTTAGCCTCGTTTCCAACTTCAAACAACAACCTCTCGATTGGATCCCCTGAGCCCGAGGTCCTGTTATCCCACGTTTCGTTGAAGTGTTTTCTAGCTCCCTCTATCAGTACGGATGGTGAGGAGACCGTGATGTAACCACTGGAAACGTTCTCAACAGTGCTAAACACATCCTCACTCCGCCCCACAAAGTCCGTCATGAGCCAGATCAGCTCTTTGAACTTGTTGTCCAATCGAATACGACTTAACAACGATTTTATCACGTTCTTGTTCCCAAAGTAGATAACGCCCACTCGGCGCCCTTCTGAACGCTCCTGTTGTTTTTCTAGTTTTTCATACAGGTTTTGTCTTGTGGTGTCCGAACTGAAATCTTCTGTGGAGCTAAAGCTTTCGACTACATCGACACAAATGTTGTGGGTCTTTGCCAGAACTTGGATTTCCCTGATTCCGTTATAGCCATAGTTATCATCGGTGTGTATAGCTGCCACGTAGGTCCAATCGAGTTCCAACAGCAACTGAACAATGGCCTGAAATGACAACAGAACTTTACTTGTTTATGTTTAATTTGACGGTAAGTTTTGTAATTCCTAACTCAACTTTACTCCCTTTTCCACAAACTATCTAGTTGATAATTCTGAATTAACTGGGTAGTAGTGAATTTAAAATCTATAACAGATTATTTTTACTTGTTGTAATTTTTGTGATTACCTCAACCAGTAAATTCAGAATTAACAAGACAAATTCATCCCAGAAAATATAACGGAAACTACCACAAAAGCATTATATACGCACACTTACAGATGTCTTTATTATGATAAACAAGGATTTTATCATCTTTATGGTAGAACAGAGGCTCACCTTGACCTGTTGGGTATCGTCTGGCGTAGTTCGTAAGAAGTTGTCATAGTTACGGAGCTTAGGAAGGGAGGCGAAGGGGCTCAGCATGGCAATCTTGGTGCCGTTTAAAAGATCGGCCACTTTTTGGGCGGTCTGGCTTCTCGAAGTACCGAGTATTCCTGTTCGACAAAGGCAATGCAGAAATTATAATCGGATGACACTACGTGGTGGAATTTAGAACAATGGTGTGTGAGCATGGACTGTTGACAACACGTTACTAAACAAAGGTTATTTGAAAATGAACTGGTTTTTTTTCTTATTAACTTGCATCTAGTATAATTTTTAATTTCTTCGAGTATATATCCGGTTGACACTTTACATTGATACACGTTTATAATCGAGATTGATTAAATATATGGAGTTGGAAATGATATCCATGAACATGAATTTAGCAGCTAATGCAGCTTTAAGAACAACGTACGGTGCAAGATGAACGAGTGTTGTTGGATTTTGACGAATACACGTAACTAAACAAAGGTTAAAATGTGGTGGGTTTTTTTATTGCATCTAGTATGTTAAATTTCTTTAATTTTAATTATGTGATGTAAAGAAACTTGAAGTTTAATATTGGCCTTACCTAAATTATAAATAGTCTTGTTCTCCGTGCAGTTGGTCACTTTGGCCGGAAATGACGTACTGACGGCATTCATGGAACCATAAGTACTTAATCTGTCCAATCCGCAGTCGTCATAGATATCAAAACCTGAATTAGAACGGTAAAGTAGTCAGCAAAATAGAGATCAGACGAAAAAATAGTACATTAGCAAAAATCAACAATATATAAATAGAAGAGATTGGCAGTGCCCGCCGTGAAAAACCCACGGCCAAACTTACGTACGCTTACTGAGAATAGTTACCGAGAATAGGCCAACCAATTGAACATTTCCTGCCTTAGTGAATAATTATTATTATTTCACTGATGAGAGAACAAAAGAAACTACGTGTAGTAAGTGTTTGGAGACAAAAAGCATATAAAATACAAATTTCAAGTCATTTTTTGCAACCCAGAATTGAAATCACGGATACAACTTTCTCTTCAAATCATGAAAAAAGGGAATTCATGAATGATTCAAGTTAATAGAAGTAGCCTCCCAATTTATAGCTCGTGTATTTTTTTGGTTTAAAAAGGGCCGTGTATAAATTTAATATATGACAACTGATACCGTTCTTAGTTTTGTAGTTGTTTGCCAGACATGTACATTGTTGGTAAAAGGGTTTTTTAAAATTTTGTCCTGCTGCTACATGTACCAACACTTTTAAGGTACATATATCCTAAAAATGAATGCACTGCAGCCATACACGTAAATGTGATATACTTCCAAATCATAAATATGCAATGAAGAACACAAACATTATATATCATTTATACATACTGCCCCAGACACTAGCATAATCTATAGATACTAACTTTCTTCAGCATTCATAGATATTTTGTTACAAAAATGAGTTTTTACGACTAATATTTTACCTTTGTATTTTTTTCAGATATTCTATATTAACATACTCCTAGCTCTTGTCAAATCGTAAATGACGAGGAACTCATTTCAAAGAAGGGGAAGTATGTGAAAGTGTGTTTATTAATATTTTAATTATTGTCATTTCTTTCAGTATTGTTGAAAGTTATGAAATAACTTTCAAGGTTTAATTAGTAAGTAGTAACAAAAGAAATAAAGTTAAACTAAACCATTTAAATAAATAGGAAAATAAATATGTATTGGTTTAAATCTGGAAATCCATAATTACTTAACACCTTTAACCTTTGAACTTAAATAAAATATAAGTCTAGTATTTCATTGGCTAGATTTTCCCGCCATGTCCACTGACCCTTCATTGTT
>WFKH01003881.1:69239185-69252116 GCA_016163765.1 Magallana hongkongensis
GTTTTTATACTTACTCTGTCAGTAGCAGAAAGGCAGTGGTTGAGAAAAGGTGTTTGTGTTTATTGAATATATTCGTATGGAGTATTAAGTTTAAGTGACAGTAAGTTGACATTTTGACAGTATACAGAGTCCTTAACATTGGTTTTATATAATTCCAATTACTAATATAATTTTGAGAAAAAGATGAAAGAAAGAGAAAAATTGACATGATTCATATAAGATTAAAATTAAACTATCATTTTATATAACATTTTTGAATAATTTTACTCGTTATATCACAAATGAGATATTTTTATTCCTATGCCCTGAAAATTGCTGAATCACACCGGAAATAGTTATATTGCCCTCCCGGAAACAGTTATATTTCACAGGAAATAGTTATATTGCCCTCCCGAAATTGTTATATCACCCTCGCGTGCGATAATTCTGCATATTAATTACGTCGGGTTCGAAATTTAGCCAAGCAAACGTAAAAATTTCCTCGAAAATCAAATTGTCAGGACAGCGTCTGCTATTCAGAGGAACTAACTTTAATTGTTTAATTTGAAAAACTATCATTTTTATTTAAAGCACCGATCGACATTTTACAAAACTTCTTATAACATTTATTTGATTTGTAAGATATGAAGATGAGTTTATAAGATACACTTGTTTATAAGGTAAACATGTTCTTAAACTAATTTTGATTTTTAAAAAATGTTATATAACATATATTACATGTCTTCTCGGGTGACAATACCAGAATATTTGTCCCTCGGTGACAGGAAAGCCCTGGAGTGTTATGTCGCCCGATGCCGAAGGCAGAGGGCGACATAACACTCCAGGGCTTTCCTGTCACCTCGGGCAAATATTCTGGTATGTCGCCCTCGAAGCCATGTAATATATGTATAATATATACGTTTTAAATATTTACACCAACATGTTCAGATATGTTCATAAATTATAGAGGTCTGACTGTTATAACCTGACTGAATCACCATGAAAGTCCTATGATGGGATTCAAGCCCATAGTTTGGTATGTTTGTATATTGTATATGATATTATCACAGTAATATGGAATGTGGAAGTCATGTTCTTATTAGTATTTACATATTTTACATGTATATTTGAATTATCAAATATCAAGGAAAATAACTTGCTGTAAATTGATTTTACTAAACTGGTATTTATAATTATTACTGATCCTACATGCAAATTATTTATTGTCATGTATGTGTTTTGTAGGATCCAGAATTGAATAGAATTGAATGGGATTTAATTAAAAATAATCATCATTATCAGAGTGAAACATCTTATTTATTCGTGAACACTGCCACCCGCTACAGACATCAGGCACATTTTTTTTTAATTCCCTTGATAATATGAACGGAATTTAAATTTTAAATTTCGTTTCAGTTTTGTTCGGGGCATAGTGGAAGTTTTTGGTCATATATTAGTTATCATGGCACTTAAATTGTATTATTAAAAAAAGTAAAAATTTGTTGGATCCCCGGAACATTGATTTTTGCGGTCCAGTCATAACATTTAAACTTTTAAACAAATTCGTTTATATTATGAAATATTGATCAAACAGTGCAACCTGCAGTCTTTTATCTTCTCCAATAATGCACTTTGTTTAAAACGTTTCACATTTTGTGGGATCATTATGATAGTATTTTTGCTCTTTTTTTTATTTTTTACGGGTGAAATTATACCTGTTTTAAAAACATGCCATATCCTATTTTTGAATACCTTTTATTCATACATTCATCAACAAACACGACACAGAAATATCTAAACCTTGTGATATTGTTTGTTACATGAGATACTATAAAGGTCAAGCAATGACATTGGGAATGACCTTGTTTCATAGCCCCCCCCCCCCCCCCTCAATCCCCCATTACCTAACAGTATCACACTTTTGCCTCTCGTCGTTCCGTTGGTTGTTAAGCTTATAATCCTATAACATGTACAATACAAATCATATGGACATATATATTAGTACATTTATAGTTACAAGTACGTGCGAATTCGAATATATGCAGCACAAAAATGCACCATGCACATACATAAACAGAATTCATCGACTGTATCCAAGCATTTAAGGGAATCTTTAATTAATTCAATTATATTTTTTCCATTTTAAGTCGATCAATCTTAAGTCTAAGTTAAGTATACATAGATAAGTTTTTATTGTAACGTAAGTAACTTCCGATTCTATTGGATACGGTCGAATAAATACTGTAGATGAATGGATGGATGGCTTGAATCAGAAATATAATAAATAAATAGATAAATGCACAAATCAATAACACACCCCGTGCATACTGTATTTATGAAGAACTCCGTCACCCTCTGACTACATGATGTTTTCGGGTTATCGGTCGGATTCCTACAGAATAAAATGGAGGGGATTCTCGGGTGAATGCTCCCCTAAAGAATTCCTATCTCTAATCCTTGCAGTGAAATGCCTCGACACCCGATCTTCTTTATTATCAAAAAGTTGATCTACTTCTTTTTAGACCTCGAAACAAATTTGACAAGGGCATATGCCTAACTACTGGAATTTTTTTCTTATTTACACGACATTCATTGATATATTTAAAGGTAATTTACAAAAAATAATTACAGATGTATTTTACTTAGTTAAAGGTAAAAATGAATGAAAAAAGTATGCTCAAATTGTGTGTACATGTGTATGTGTTTGATGAGAGAGAGAGGGATAGAGAGAGAGAGAGAGAGAGAGAGAGAGAGATGCTTTGTGAACTTGTGCTGTATATGTACATCTTACAGCTAACCATGTCCCCAAAAATTGATTTTACAATTAAAAATCTGATGGAGCATGCAGTTACTGCTTAATTCATTTCACGGCGACCAAGATGCATGTATAAAATTAATGTTCCCTGCAAGAGAGTATATGTTACTGTAAGGCATTTCTTGAATCATAAGAAAAAAGTTTAAACAGTTACTTAAAATGCAAAAGCGGTTTTTTCTCAATTCATCCCGACAGACAAAAGTACACCGAAGTATTTAAACACAATTCATTTGGTTATGTATACGCGTTTTGGGGATATACAATAATCAGGGGCCCAAGGGATATCTACATGTAATTTTACTGTGGAGAGGATGGGGTCCGAGGGCTATCTTCGCTAATTATACTATGTAAAATTAAGAAATGTGAATTTTCTGTAGAGGGTGTCAGATCCCTCATTTCGCCCTTCTAGATCCGTTCATGAATTTTCTATGGGATACCTACCAAGAGACAGGACCTTGAGAAACTCCAAGGAGTTGATGACGTCAACCGCCCACTGTATGGCGGCAAGATACTGCACAGCATTCTGGGATACCCTGTAACATTCTTCCGTCCTGGTGCTCTGGCGGATGCTGCTCACCACAGAAAATCGCACCTGCGCAGTAGGGTTGATGAGCAGAGGGCTCGCTTGGCATTGCTGGTTTCCCGACACTGGGTCAATCAGAACAGAAGTCAAGAGGGCAAAGGTGAATGTGAGATAGGGTGACATAGTAGCAGACCTTAGTTTTGGTGAGACTGAGCACAAATCATGGGTCGCTTGTAGTTAATTAATATGACCATTGGTCACAACAAGGTATCAGGCTAAAGTCACATTTACATCCTGCAGTGAACACGATCACGGTATGCTGGAGTTGGGGTATATGTTTAATGCCTGTAATGCTCCTTCCACTGGTGGTGGGTAAGCATAGAACGTAAACAGTGTATTTTTCTCGTTTTCAATTTTCGAAAGTACAGCTCCTAATCTTGTTTATATTTCTTGCGAATAATTAAAGGCACTTCAAAGTCACACTGAGACTTATTGCACGGTTAGATTTGTTATTATGACATATTACTCGGGCCTCTGAAAACAAACCTGCATTGATACACGTTCGCAATACAATGAAAGGCTGTAATGTTATATTGATAATTCCTTGGAGAACCTGCCAGGTTTGTATTGGTATATATCCAATGTCTTGTATACTGGCCAGACAACGGGAGGCGCAACATTGACCCGGTTCCTGTTTACGTTTTAAAAACACAAACCTAATAGACAATGTAAACACAAGGCCATTTATAAAACGGTGTTAATTAGTGGCACACTTTGACACACATACATGTAACTGGATCAATCTTCTGCTGAAGTAGTCGGGTGTGGTTCACCCGTCGTCGATAGAGACCCAGTGTAGCGCATGTGTGTAGCATTATCCCTGACCGAATCCCCAGCGTTCATTATTTCTTGTACCCGAGAGGTGGCGAACTCACTGTTAATTCATCCATATCTTGTCGTCATTCACATATCCTGATTGATTTCGTTAATTATTTCTCCCGAGTGGTCAAGATTTTTTACCTATCAATGTAAAAGGGACATCAATCCCCTCGCTTACACAGTAATCAAAACAATCTTCTTTACCAGAAACATTTTCATCACATTACCTTTCTCACCTGTTCAGGTAGGTTATTATTTGTAAACAGAAGGTGTATATATTTTGGTCCTTTCTTCACCTGTTGTCGTCGTTTGATCGATATATCGGCATTTTTTCGTCTGAACCTAACTTCGTGCCAATCTCAAAACTCGTCTCCTCTACATCTGTATTCACTAAAGAAGCCGTCAATAGACAGGTGAGGCTCAATCCACTGAAAATTCACATTCTCGGCCGAATAATGAAATCATCCATGTGCATTCATAACTGGCTACTCGAGCGTGTCGAGGGAGCGTATCAAGATATTGGAGTGTCAACACGGGCCCCCGACAAGCCACATTCCTTCTTTGTTCGTTTTTCTATACTTTTAAATTTCTATTCTGGTTTATCTACATTGATATCTCCTATGTACACAATCGACAGAGCGACTTGATAATATTTTGACCAATAATTATTTAAAGACGCACACTTAGGATTTTTTTTCCGCAGCGATATACATGATATATCATGCGCGGATAGAGGAACAGGGGGGGGGGGGGGGAGGGGGAGGGGAGGGGGTCGAGGAAGGTACATGTAGTCAAGGTACATATGTAGGTGCATGGTATCCAGACACTTTGCTAAACTGACAAATTCATTGGAATCCATCCGTTGTAAACAGTGACATCATTAATTAGTTCCTCGAAATATGTATTATGCATTTTTTTTTTTGGCTTGAGGATTTTTTTTTGGGGGGGGGGGGGTGGAGTGTGAAGATAATTAAGGGTGTACTCCCTCGAAAAAAAATACTGGGTCCTCGCATGTGTATTTTCTTATATTAAAATTTAATTCATTTGCTTTTGATCAGTGGTAAAAATTCTATTACAACTTTGTATTATTGCACACGGCGTATTCCGTTAATTTGGCGTGTTTATAAACATACAATTTCGATTCTATATAATAAGCACATCATCATGGGATATCATCTCCGATTATTATTAATATTTGACCACACCTAAACAAAAGAGATGTCAAAGAAATGTTTGTATTAAATTTGTAAAGAACAAGCATTGCTTTCTCGATATATACGGACTAGCCGCAGGAGATGAAGCACATATATATATATATATATATATATTATTTCAGTCTATACCAATGCATGATTTCCAGGTTTAAAAAACTACTAGAATATATATTTGATACGGATAGTTTTAATGCTTTGTAATAAGTGGTTTTAATATCTAATAATCTACGCGAAGACTAAAAACGCTGCGCTCGCATACATCTTGTACAATGTAGTTACATTTTTCGGAACTGTTGCTTCCGTTAGCTTTCGGTTCTGATATTAGCGTGTGCGCACATGTTTCCGCTTATCTTACAGTGAATTTTTTTTATTCTCAAAGTCCTTACCTCCTTCTGCGACGAATGATAACCGAGATTGGTATTGTATTAGCAAAATTTCAACTGCACTTTGCTTAGATATTTGTTAAGTTTAATATCCAAATGCTGTTAGTGTGGATATTTATGCGTGCAAAGTCCTGTACCACCATTGTGGGACATGCTGCAATATTTTGACCGATGTTGTAATGTTTTGAAATTAAATCGATCGTCAAATGATTTAATCCAATATTGGTTACTCTGTATATTTAGTATATGAGCATTGCTTTATTTTGGATATTTTACAACCGACTTTTTATCTGGTGAACTGGAGTACAGGTAGAAACAAAACACTGGAGAAATAGGCATGTATATCATGTATATACACCTTGACTTAATGTTTACAGGTATATATCTTTAAATGATATATGTGGTTATTTTTTAGATGGGAAAAACAAAGAAAAAGACTGGAAACCAAGACAGGTTGAAAAGGGTGAAAGAAACAAGTACATTCAAACCACATAACAAAAAGAAACCTAAATTGCCAAAGGGTGGAAAGAGCATCAGCGGATCTCCTCTTGAGAATATTTCCGCAATTCAGGAAAATTATTCATTGAAAAAGAGAAAAAAGTCTGCAAAACTTTTGTCCAAAAAGAAAAAACAGGAATCTAAAGCTTTGCAAGGTAATGAAACTAGAGGAAAGAGTGCTTTTACCGTATTGAAAGGTAGTGAACCAACATGTAAGGCGAGTGAATCTGTGAAAGAATATACTGTAAGAGCCAACCCCAACTCTTCAGAAAAGAAACTTAAGCCCATAGTAAATGGGGAACAAACTAATGTGAAACAAAATAAATCACAAAAGAAATCAGCAGGGAATAATTTCACAGCTCAGACTGTCAAATCTGACAAAACATCAGAGACAGGTAACACAGCAGTGGACAGTGAAAGTCAACAGAAAGCAAAAACAACAGTGAAAAAAGGTAAGAAGAAAGGGAACAAAGCAAAGTGTAAGACTTCTCAAACTGTGTCAAATGAGGGCGGTGTATCAAAGAGAAAGAGGAGGCAAACAGATCAAGACAAGACTGAAGGATCAGGGGAGAAGAAGTTTAAAGGTAGGGAACTCTGATCACGCATGTTGAGATTTATATGTAATTATTACCAATGATTTGAAAAATTCCAAAGAGTTCTAATTATTACCGAAGACTATTGATAATAAGCATTGACCAGTTTAAAGGGCAAATATCTAGTTAGTAAAGTAATCATGCAGGTGTTCCTATCTGAGCAGTCTTAACTCTTAACACCAGTCACTGATAATTTTGTGCTTTTGCAAATGAGCTAAATAATGCATAACTATCTTATTTTCTGGTTGACTGAATTGTATGTGGGATTAATATGATATTTTAAACAATTTAAATATATTAATTCTGTCTTTACAGAGGCAGAAATAGCTTCCCAATCAGCTAAACCAACCCATTCAATGATACAGCCTCACCCAAAAACCCAGTCAACTGTGCCATCCCACTCTGAAAATAAGTCAACTGTACCACTTCAAGAAGAAGTGATTGATTTGATAAGTTCAGAGTCTGAAATGTCTGACAGTGACTTCTCCATAGTTGATCTCACTTTGGATGAGACTGAAAATGAGGCTGTGAACTTTGAACCTGATCAAAGTCAGGAAGGAGAACCAGAAACAGAGGTTGCGGGGGTTGTGTGCCAACACGAGGATGCCACAGTGTCCCCCTCTACCCAGACTGCAGGATCTGTCGACGTCAGAGGCAAAAAGGACTCTAAAAAGTCCAAAAAATCTAAAGAACAAGATCCACTTAGGTAGGATTTAGTTGTGATAAAATACCAAACAAATGTACATGGTTTGCAGGGTTCGAAATTCACTGTGTACAACTTGCATAATGTAAGTTAGAAAATACAAATTGCGAGTTAAAATTTTCGTTATTCACAAAAACTTGCGAGTTGATTTTTTCATCGTAACTTAACCCGAAAAAAAATGTTTGTTTCATATCGGGTTTTAGTCTTTTTCTCTTTAGTAACTGTTTATATCCGCCATTTTTAAATGAACCAGAATGCAGAATGTCGACAATCACCAATTTTTAGCTCACCGAGACGAAGTCGGGGGGAGCTTATGCTATACCCTCGGCGTCGGCGTCGGCGTCCGGACCTGGTTAAAGTTTTTGTTGCAGGTCCTGTATCTAACTTATTACTTGTCCTATCTTCACCAAACTTGCATGAATGATGCATCTGGACCTACTAATGGACTTGAGAGACTTGGATGCTGAATCTGGGCCATGAATTTCAGATGCTGGAGGAGGTTAAGGTGTTTGGAGCAGGTTAAAGTTTTTGTTGCAGGTGCCCTTTGATAGCCATTTCTAAGTTACTACTGGTCCAAAAATAACCAAACTTGCATAGATGGTGTGTCTTATGATACTGATGCACCTGACAGGCTTGAATGCTGAATCTGAGCCATAGGTTTCGGATGCTGGATGAGGTTAAGGTTTTTAGAGCTGGTTAAAGTTTTTAGAGCAGGTGCCCTCTGATGATTATATCTTACTTACTACTGGTCCTAACTTCACCAAACTTGCATGGATGGTGTGTCTTATGATACTTTTGCACCTGACAGGCTTGAATGCTGAATCTGAGCCAAAGGTTTCGGATGCTAGATGAAGTTAGGTTTTTCGAGCAGGTTAAAGTTTTTGTTGCAGGTGCCCTTTGATAGCCATTTCTAAGTTACTACTGGTCCCAACTTCACCAAACTTGCATAGATGGTGCGTCTTATGATACTGATGCACCTGACAGGCTTGAATGCTGAATCTGAGCCATAGGTTTCGGATGCTGGATGAGGTTTAGTTTTTTTGGAACAGGTCACATGTTTAATACATGTAGGTAATAGCACTATTTCAAACTTGCATATATGATCTAACTATAATATAAATGAATGGCAGAGGTAGCTTCAGATGCAGAGCCTGATCTCCATTATGGAGGATGCTAAAAAATATATCTTAGTTATTTCTGGTCCTAACTTAACCAAACTTGCAAGGATGGTGCGTCTTATGATACTGATGCACCTGACAGGCATGAATGCTGAATCTGAGCCATAGGTTTCGGATGCTGGATGAGGTTAAGGTTTTAAGAACTGGTTAAAGGTTTTAGAGCAGGTGCCCTCTGATGATTATATCTTAGTTATTACTGGTCCTTACATCACCAAACTTGCAGGGATGATGCATCTCATGATACTGATGCATCTGACAGGCTTGAATGCTGAATCTGAGCCATAGGTTTCGGATGCTGGATGAGGTTTAGTTTTTTTGGAACAGGTTACATGTTTTATAGATAATAGCTTGCATAATTGATTTAACTATAATATAAATGAATTGCAGAGGTAGCTTCAGATGCAGAGCCTGATCTCCATTATCAAGGATGCTAAAAATTCTCCTACCTCACTCAAACCTCTTGATAGATGTGTTTGTTGTTAAATGATATTACATGATTCCTATGATATAGTATTCTATGATATGATACACTATTGTTCTATATGATACAATGTAATATCATACATTATATTGTAAAAAGTTATATGATATGATATGATATTGTATCAATTTTTTTGTTCATTATTATATGATATTGTATTATGATATTGTTATGTATAGTATTGTATATTATTATACAATATTGTAGAATATGATATTGTATAATATATTATTTATCGAATGATATTGTTTCATATTATATTGCAATATATGATATTGTATCATATGATAAAATATTGTATATTATAATTATATCATATCGTATGATACAATATTGTATAATATGATATTGGTTTATATAATATATTGTTATATAATACATGAAATTGTATTATATGATATTATAAGATATTATATAATATGATATTGTATAATATGATATTGTATCATATGATATTGTATAAAATGATATTGTATAATATTGTATTATAATATATCGTACTGTATCATATGATATTGTATCATGATATGATACAATGTTTTATCAAATTATATTGTATCATATGATACAATATTGTGTATCAAATATGATACGATATCATACAATACAATATTATACTATATTATACAATATAATATCATATGTTACAATATTGTGATGTATTATGTTATATGATATAGTATCAAATAATGCTATATTGTATTTATATTAGGTATTATGATATTGTATTATGTGATTAAATACAATAATGTATAACACGATACAATGTCATATTATATGTTACAAAATCATATTGCATCAATATTTATTACAGTATTATATTGTATTAAATGATATATATTGTAAGTATCATTGGATGCAATATCATATTTTATATATTGTATTGATAAACAGTATATCTTATAATAATGTATGAAATGAACATATGATTATCATACAATTTTTTTACATATGATATACGATATTGTGTCAAAACAGTATCCATGAATATCCAAGATCATTAACTATGATTTTCATATAATATGATAAAGGTGGTTTTATAAAGGTGGTGCCTCATAAAGTTTATGCCTCGTCTCGGTGAGCTTTGTAATCTGTGATTACCTATGTTTTTAAATGACCAGTGAAAGATGGTTCTGATGGCAACAGTAACAGCGATGATGATAATGTGGTGCCTTCAACATCCACAATGAAAAGAATAAAATTACATGTATTTTAAAATTGCAAGTAGCCTGGTGTAATTGCAAGTCCATTTTTTTGGTACTCACAATTATTTGCAAGTTTTATATTTAGGGAGTTTTTACCCCTGTTTTGTAAAATCTGATTATTTTTGATAAAGACTTTTAGAGATAAAGTGTACTGACATTAAGATACAAAGTGTATTATGGAATTATATTTTGGGTAACAAGGTAATTAGGTAACAAGAAAAAAATCTAACTTTTTAACATGTTTTTAAATAAAACATTTTAATGAAAAATTGCCAAAAAAAACTCTTTACATGTGTAACCAGGGTTATATTATTAAATATATATTTGCACTATTGCATTTATTTTGAGAGTGTTCGTGTGCGTGTGAGCGTATATTTTTAGCCCAGCGACGACCAACTTCATCTATAAATAAATATATCACATGATCATTAAAACCTGTTCTTCTACCTGTTCCCGCCAATAAACTGCACTATATGTTATATGTTAAATACCTGGACACTTCCCACTTCGTTGTCCAGATAGACGCATCGTTTGCAAATACTGATGAATACTGTCTGTCTTGGGTGAAGCTGTCCCGGTAAGACTAATAAATGTAATTGTGAAATTGCTGTATGTAAAATAATTATGTATTTAAATATTGAATACGACAATTGTAATGAATTATTCCAGGTTTATATAAATGAAGTGAACCCTTGATGTCTGAGTTTTATTCTACCGACACCGGCTACACATGTATTTCAAACCTCTTCTTTCTAAAACTGAAATTGGCTGTCAAAATTAAAGTTTAATTTCCTAAAACCTGATATTAAACCGGGCTGCATTTACAAAAGAACTTACGACTGAGGACCAAATTTTAAAATGTTCATTATTTTCAAGCTACCAAATGTTTGAACTTAAAACCAATAGAGTATACTTATTCTATGAAAATAGTTTAGAATAAATGGTCATGAATTAATTTTTACACAGTTATGATCATTCCATAAGACTGAAAATATTTACTACTTTGTCGTAATTTCTTTAGTAAAATGAAGCCCAGATACACAGTGAACAAAATTGTGATAACATCTTATCAATTTGTGTCAAAATCATGAAATTAGTAATTACTGTAATTTTTATTCTTTTTTCCCACACAGACTCCATGCTTTGGCTTCGTTTGACGGACAGGTGCTTCTAGTGTTACAAAATCCAGGCATTTATTGTTTTCTGGGCAGGTGCTTCCTCAAATGTGTTCACGGTCAAGCAGAGGTTCTCGGGTACCAGTTAACGGACCAGTTCCAGGCCTTCTACTCCCCAGCCTGTAACAGCCTGCTGACTGTCACTACCAAAGGGAACCAGTTTACTGACTATGAAACAGAGGCTGGAGTGGAAGAGGTAGCAGACACCTCTCAAAAGAAAACTGATTCTAGTGAAAAAGCAATGGAGGATATGTCGGAACAGGAGACAGTGAGGAAGATATACTCCCAGTGGCTATTGCTGAGTAGTGACATGGAAAAATTACCTAAAGAAAACATCACCATTCTGATGGTTAGAAAAATGGATTCCAATGTCTTTGATTACATTTCCACCTTCAAAGCTTTTACAAAACTCTGGGATAACCCAGTTCCTCTCAAGTCAAGGACAGAAGAGAAAACTCCTGTTGACCTGAAACTTGACTCGGTTGGGATGACCTATATCTCGCCTCAAACAGATATCTCAAAACAAAGTGTCTCAAAGCAACAGCTCAGGATAGCTCAGAAATGGGATGATATTCTTAACTCAGGTAAATTATTATGAGATAATTAAATTATGAATCTCTTTATTATGTTATTTATTTATTCTGTCTATCAGAAAAGAGATCGAATTAGGGTTTGATTGAGGTAAAAAATGCAAATTCTTAATTACATGTATATTGAGTATATTTTGTAATTCGTAATTGTTACATGAGAATGTGTTAATAATGGTGCACTAACCATTTAGTAAGAAAGATAACTCTTACCAAGATAAAATGAATTCAATTATTTATAGATTTGTTAAGTTAAATACTAGTTCCTGTTGAAAATTGCCTCACAAGATATACTGAAATTGTTTACATTTCAACTATAAATTTAAATTGTATTTTGTAAATTACTATTTATTCAAGTTTCAAGAGGGCTTTGAAGCTCTTGGTTAGATTGAAAATTCTTTTTTAAACCAATACATTATTTATATTGCATTACTTTCAGATAAGGAACCGATTATAATGGTTGTGGGTGGAAAGAATTCAGGAAAATCCACATTAAATAGATATCTGATCAACCACACCCTGAATAAGCAAGTACATGTATCAAGTTCAACATTAGATAATGAACTCAATTCGCAGAATGAATGAGGGTCATCATGAATATGATTGGATTTGATTACCATAACTGGAAAGATAGATATTTGATGAGCATTTGAGTTAATACCTATCAACAATGACCAGATATCTTATTAAGTTAAACATTAGATATATTTTATTATCA
>WFKH01003881.1:69257713-69287692 GCA_016163765.1 Magallana hongkongensis
GGGGGGGGGGGACAAAAATTTATATAGGAATATATAGGGAAAAATCTTTTAAAATCTTTTTCTAAAACCCCATTTGCCTAGAAAAGCTGTAACTTTAGTGAAAGCAACCTCAGATAATGTAGATTCAAATGTGTTCAAATCAAAATCTTGAGGAGTAGGGTGGGGCAACATTGAGGATCCAATTTTACAAAGGAAAACATTTTAAATATTCACAAAAGCTGAAATGTTATAATATATATTTTTACTTATATGCAATCATTTTGACATATTGCTGATTCTTTAAAATTGTTTAGACTTTGGCCCCTGGACGATTCTTGGGCCTCACAAGGGGTTCAGAGTTGGATGAAGGTTTATAACCCATATATAAACAATTGTTTAGGATCTTTTTGAGAACTGCAATGCTCAACATGTGATATGACTATAAAATCATCCTGTTAGAAAAGGGACTAATGATAATAAACATAAGAATATCCAGGGGGAAAAATGGATTTTTATTTATACAGGATCTACATGTATTATACTACATTGTCCAGATAGTTTGTATTATGACTCCATTAAGCTGATTTTATCATACCTATTGTTCCTCAGGTGAGTGATGTGGCCCATGGGCCTCTTGTTACCTGTATATATTTGTTTACCTAAGTAGGTATTGTTCGAGCCACATCACCACATACATATGTCTGTACATTTTACCTGTACATTTTTACCTGAGTGTATATATACCTTTTACCAATGTAGGTATGGTTCGTGCCATTGACATGGAGAGGAAGACCATCTACATCACCACGCCCCTGAGTCTAGTCGACCTGGTCTATGTGAACACTCTCATCCGTGGCTCCAGTAATGTCCCCCAGCAGATCTTTACCGAACAGATCACCAGGGTAGGTTACTCTACTTATTTATGTACTAGACCCTGGCAGAGATTTTCTGAACAGATCATTACTGTAGGTTTACTTCAGTCGTGTCTGTGAGAATCTCAAATCTGATTCCAGTATATATATATTTGTTTTTGTACAAATTTATTCATGTGGTTGTGTTTATGTTATTTTAGGAAGCACGGGAAATTCCCTATGTTAGCAGAATTACCTCCACCTGGGCCTCGAAGAATCCCCGACAGAGAAAGCATATCCCAGCAAAGTCGAGGAAGAGAGCAACGGAGGCCAATACTTCCACAGAATAGAGAGAGAGAGAGAGAGAGAGAGAGAGAGAGAGAGCAATACAGTGGAAATGAGGAGAGAAAGTATAAAGAGAGAACAATGTAATTATTTGTAATTATATGTAATGCACTATAGATACTTTTTCAAATTGAAAAAGTATTTTAATTTTATTTTATTTCAACTTTTGAGCCATAAGCTCATCAGTATTGTACACAAGTATAAACATATGCGAGGCACGCAAAATGCGAAGCCAGTAGGCTTCAGAGTCTTTTTATTTAGTCAAAATTTAAAGTAGCATGTGACAGAGACAAATATGACAGTCAAAGAAATTAGTCTATGGAGAGAGAGAGAGAGAGAGAGAGAGAGAGAGAGAGAGTTCAGATATGTACATGTACAATAACTCATGTATATTCATAATTATTGAATTTTTGCAAAAGATATATAGGATTAGGGGTCAAAACCACTGAATTCAAAGAAACATGTTGAAATAAAAAGTAACAGTGTTGCTGAGTTACTAGTTTGTATAATTGATGATAGGCGGGATGTGAACATTATGAAATATTCTCCTCAATTTCTTGAAGAAATTAAACTAACATGACATAATTCAAATGAACTGCCTGAAAGGGGACATAACTGAAGGAGGTTGATCAAGGAAATAACTGATAGTAAAAATGAAAGAAAAAAGCACTTGGTTATTGGAATTTTGGGTCAGCTTTCTTGTCCAAGAGCACGACTCCAAAGGCCACAAAAATGGGCCTTACGTTAGATGTATGGAACAAGTCTTATCAGATCTGATGTAAAAAAGCAATGATATATTAAAGTTATTTAAGGCATGGAGCGTGATTTAAGGTATTCAATGTATAACGACCACATTTTGTACCTAATAAATGAATGGTCCGATATTCTTAATCATGATATCATTTTGAAGGTGTTATCAAATAAAAATACTCCACTAAAGGAATTTTCAAAATTTTTATCGTGGTTCAATGAATTACATGTACACCTTGAATTTTGCATTGAAGTCTATGGGCAGCTTATGTTTTATTAAGATATTATAAAAAGTAACTTAAAATTCGGAAAACTCTCTTGGTTAATACATGCATAAACTTTCTCTTTATTAAAATATGAAATAAAATGAATCACTTACCGCAGATATTTTGACGGAATTAAAATTTTCTTTTTTTCTTCAAGGGGAGATAACTCTTTAAAACATTTTAAAGTGCAAAATGACCGGCTTCTTATATGTTGTCAGTCATGTGAATTTGGTTCATTTCACTTTCATTGTTATCTAGCAATACATATTTAACTTGTTTAAAATGATTCAAAATTGTTCAATATCCCTTCATTATACATTGAATACCTTAAGATCGAACTTGCGAAAGAGTTGTAAATATCTACAGTGATTTTCAACGCACAGATTATTTATGGAAGTACCGTTTTAGCCTTTTCTTTACCAAAATCTACTACTAGATGTTCACGTTAATATTATTTTAGTTGAAACATTTATCAATGAAAATTGGACCTTAGGTCAGGTGCTTTTGACAATTTGATTAAGTGTTAATTTTAAAGTAGATGCAATGGGTCCAAATTTTTACATAGATCTACGTATACCAGGAGAAAAAAATCTAAAAATCTTATACTGATGAACAAGGATGCCTAAATCATTGTGCCTGCTGCTTAATCCCATTCAATATATTATATTCAATAAAATATTATTTAAATAGACGCCAATTATCAAATAAAGTAGGGAACCAGTGAAGAAATCTAACACTTTCAACTTTAACCTTGACCTTTTCGTAACTTAACTATTCTGAATTTTGATAAAAATTTTGGTGATGGCAGTCAATTTTTATCTTCTAGATATAAATAAAACCACTGAACCTCCAAAAAGATTACATTTGTCATGCGCGGATCCAGAAAATTTTTCCCGGGGGGGGGGGGGGGGGGGGGGGGCCGGGCCCCCAGTTCCCCCCCCCCCCCTCTAGATCAGCGCATGTTTGTGCACCATGTTTGTAGAATTGCATCCCTCCTCCCTTCCCATAACACAAAATAAAAAAGAACATGTTCCTATTAACGTTGCTAGTTGCTTTACTATCTGATGATTAGGAGTAGATCGGAGCGACATTTATAAAGCGCTCATTGATTGGGGCTTGTCACTGAAATGTGCAAACAAACGTTAAGACCTGTAAATCAGCCGGGGAAAAACTTCAAAAGAGAGTCAGTTCTCTATCTTTCAAGTTTCAAGTTATGTTTTCTAAAAAATGGACCTGTAAATTTTTGCATTGCCGTTTATATAAGAAATCTAACTAAAGACTAAAGGAAGGGGGGGGGGGGGGGGCGCACAGTTATTTGATTTATAAATACACAAGAACACTCCCTCTCCAATGCACATGTCCGTTCTATTCACAAAGTCGTGCCGCTCTCTATTCATGATTTCCTATCATTTACTATATCAATGGCTGAACTTGAACCACTTGTGAAGACAATTAGTCCACTTCTTGCTACTGAACAGGCATTTCTTCTATAAGGTGATTTCTTCTGGGTTGGTCTCTTATATTGTCAATTTCCTTTTGATTAGAATTTTGTCTTTCCTGTTGCCAACTTCTGACAGAATTTTTTGCTTGAAATTTCGCTTTTTCCTTAAGTTTTTTTTTTTTTACTCTAATTGGTTGGAAATATAATTGAATTGTTGAATTTTTTTTTTTAGAAATAAAATCACATGACAATGTGTTTTGTTTATTAAAAATATGAATAATGAATTTTTGGTGACAAAAATATTTCTAATGTGTCATATTAGTAATTTTGATTAGGGGCGTAAACATGTCAAAATTGCATTAAAATGTGTGGGTTTGAATGAATTACAAATTTAAATTTGAACTTTGAAAAATAAATAATTAAGAAGTTTTGATGGGTTTTTTTAAGTGTCGGGCGCACTGTACAAGATTAAGTGTTTGTTTTTGCGGATCCCTGAGTAATGGGTGGCATAATTGTTAAATACAAACTATTACTTAATTTGAAAAGTATGCAATACTAGTGACACCCACCCCGACATATTTTCGGAACTATACTTGAAGAGTATAAGGCCAAAGAATAAAAAAGTTTGTTTCAATTCGCTAAAGATTTCGAAAAAGGTCGGTATATAGTTTTTAGCTCACCTGAGCCGAAGGCTTACGTGAGCTTTTCTAATCAAAATTTGTCTGTTGTCTGTCGCCATCGTTGGCGTTGTCGTTGTTGTCGTAAACTTCACATTTTCATCTTCTCCAGAACCACTGGGCCAATTCAACCAAACTTGGCACAAAGCATCCGTGGGGGAAGGGCTTTCAAGTTTGTTCAAATAAAGGGGAAATAATTAAGAACTATTGAAAATTAGTTGGTATTTTTCAAAAATATTCTTCTCAAAAACTAATTGGCCAGAAAAGCTGTAACTTGTGTGGAAGCATCCTCAGGTAGTGAAGATTCAAGTTTTTTTCAAATCATGATCCCCGGGGGTAGGGTGGGGCCACAGTGGGGGATCTTAATTTTTACATAGGAATATATAGAGAAATCTTTAAAAATCTTCTTCTCGAATTTTTACATAGTAATATATGGAGAAAAATCTTGAAAAAAAAGCCATCCTCAAGAACCAATTGGCCAGAAAGTATGTTACTTGTGTGGAAGCATCCTTAGGTAGTGTAGATTTAAGTTTGTACAAATCATGATCACCGGAGGTAGTGACGGACCACGATGGTGGGTCGAATTTTTACATAGAAATAATAGAGAAAAATCTTTGAAAATCTTATTTTCAAAAACCGTTTAGTCAGAAAATCTGTGACTTGTGTAGAAGCATCCTCAGGTATTGTAGATTTAAGTTTGTTTAAATCATGATCCCTTGGGGTAGAGTGGTTCACACTGAGGGGGTGGGTGTAGAATTTTTACATTGGAATAAAGTGAGAAAATCTTTAAAAATCTAATTCTCGAAAACTGAAAGATCAAAAGGAGCTCAATGTTTAACTTTAAAAAAAATTGTGGAGAAAATCTTTATAAACACGATATAAGCTACTAAGATGTCTAGATATTTTGTATTAGATAAAACATGTATTATAAAGACGGTCTAAAGCTTTTTGATCAGTTATGGCTATTGTTGCTCAGGTGAGCGATGTGGCCCCAGGGTCTCTTGGTTTTTTTTTCAATGTAGCTTGAAGTACAAACAAATGCATGGTCAGTCACACCTCACTAGACAACGCCACTGTCCAACCAAAGGCGCAAAAATGTTCAATCCGTTCGTCTACGTGTGCAAACGTCTCTTGTCCTTTATTTCGTCCTATCTGGCAGAAAGTTTTAGTTTTAGCGCGTTCAAAGCTTGGTACGGACTCTATCGGACAAAGATGTCCGTTTGAAAACAATAGCAATGTATTCACTAGACCGAATACCTAACGTTTTCTGGGTTTTTTTGTTGTTGACTATTTTGGTATGTTTTGATATTTGACGAGCCAGAAAAAACGTCGTTTCGGGTTAAGCGTTCAAATACATTTTGTTCGAAATTCTCTTATTGCGGTTCTTTTCTTGTACTTGACGGCATGCGTCTTTTGACCTCCGTTGATGTTCGTTAACGTCCATTGATGTTTGTTGACGTCCGTTGATGTTCGTTGACGTTCGTTGATGTTCGTTAACGTCCGTTATTGTTCGTTAACGTCCGTTGATATTCGTTGACGTTCGTTGATGTTTGTTGATGTCCGATGACGTCCGTTGATGTTTGTTGACGTTCGTAGATTTTTGTTAACGTCCGTTGACGTCTGGTTTTTTTTTGTTTTGGCGTTCGTTGATGTGTTGACGTTAGTTGATGATCGTTGATGTTCGTTGACATCTGTTGATGTTTGTCGACGTCCGTTGATGTCCGTTGACGTCCGTTGATGTCCGTTGATGTCTTTGATGTCCGCTTGACCTGTGTGACAAACGAACAACTACCGCAATCGTTGAAAGGATTAAATCGATTATTATATAGATATGGTGTGACTAGTTCACAGTAGTTCCATGTAGTTTGCCGGTCGTGAACGCCATGCGTTGCGTTTTTGTTTTTGTTTGTTTGTTTGTTTTAGGTCCGTGAGTTGCCCGTTCCTTGTACGACACGTTTTCGATTATTATCCATTTTATACACTTTAATTTAAGGAGGCTGGGTGGTCAACAAATAAACCATCAGATCCACCTCCAATTTTTAGTTATGAGTTGTTTAGCTATAAACAATTATTTTGTAAAGAAAAATTCCATATATTTTAGCTTTTTAAATTTGAGTATTTTCCTATATTTTTATACAGAGCTCTTCTTTTAAAGAGATCAATACAGTCTAAACATGTCCACGACCATCCAGCCCTCTCAATACGCTGATCCCAAAATGATTATCTCTTCTTTTTGGCAATAGAATTGGAACGTCACTCGAATACTCTATTATTTTTAACGAAAGTCAGTAATAAAATACATTGTATTTTAAACAATCAAAATTTCCAATGTAATTTTTTGGCAATATAACATAATAATGACGAACTTTAACGTTTTCTGTAAATATGTCAAAATGTCAACTTCAAAAGTGGTTTTTGACTTGAAAACGACGACCACATTGGACGACAATCGACCGAGTTTCAAGTGCTTACAGCTGTACATCACCAATGTATATATCAATATCATTATGTTTTTTGTGTTAGTCCACGCATGCGATCAAGGTCGCCCACAGATATAAGAGACGGAGAAAATGCTACTTTCTGACCATCTGAGAGGGAAACTGGGAATTGTACTTGCTAATTAGTGATGACTTATAAACATTAACAATATGACAAATAAAGTGTTTCGTTCTTAAATTTTGATTTGTTTTACAACACATCGAAAAGGAAGAAGAGGAATCAATCGTGGGCTTCCGACGATGAACTTCTACGTATGCACTTACCTTTTTTGAATTCCCGCTGCATTATGATCTACGAGTCGGGGAAAGCTAACACATGAAATTTTCTGGGAACGAGAACACTCTTTTTGATTTTCTTTCATGAGTAATTTCAGAAAAAAAACTAACGAAGATGGCATTTTTTAATCTTAAAGAGGACTATAGCAATACAAAATTTAGTGCGGCATACAATCTCAAATGACGAACAGGTCCTCCACAGTAAAATTCGCTATCTATATAATTGTGGCAATTTTATAGCATATTTCTATCTGTGGGCAAAAAATTGTTAGACATTTTTTCAGGCATACATACAATTAAGTTTACAATGAAGCACGGACTGCAAGAACTGAAGTCTTACTTCTAAAAGGTTAATCTATAATTGGGAAAATCCTGGCTGTTCTTGAAACTTAATGATTGACAGTAACGATAATAATTGTTCTGTTACTCATTTAATTTATTAATTGAAGTGTATAAGAGATTAAGAGTGAGATTTAACCAATAAGAGCATATTTGTTCAAGTAAATCGTGTTATTTTAAGGATGATGGGATAGACCTTGGTATTACTGACCACCATCAAATACCGATTAAAGCCGAATGGTCGTGACCATTTTAGGCTATATGTACCTCCTTTAGACAAAGAGCTCCGTATAAAGATAAAAAAAGGAATATGTTCAAATTTTAAAGCTAAAATGTTTGGATTATTTTTTCCCTAAATAATAGTTTATGGCCAGAAATATCCTATGTCAAAGTTTAAGGCACATCTGCTGGGTAATGTTGACCAGCCAGTCTCCTTACACCAATTATTGTACATACAGAACAACGTCAGAGTAACGTTAAACTTTCATAATTATCAAGTTCCATAACAAAAGTGATTCTATAAGCTACTTTAAAAATAATGGTAACATTGCTTAGTGTAGAAATTATAGTCTTTCGCTTCTTGTTTTTCATTTTTATTTTTTGGGCTGATGACGTAAATGCGATGTACAAAGTATAAGTTGTATATACATGTACAAAGCGATACTGTATCAAAACTTTACAAATATAAGTGGATTTTAAAAAAACAAACCTTTTGATTTCGTGTAATTGAAATAAATGTCAAAACCAGGAGAGGTTTGTGTTATACCGGAAGGTAACTATGGTGAAGGCAACCTATATAATGATTTTATACATATTACGCCATTTTTAAAACTTTTAAATTTACGTATTAATATAAGTTAAAATTAAGTTAATTTAGTGAAGACAATTTTTTGTTTATAAAAAATTCGTAATAGGGATATTAGAGGAGAGAATATAGGGGTGATTATTGCTGCTCAATCATATACTAGTATATATATTTTTAGAGGTGGGGATGTCTTACAAAATCAATGACCATGTGCATATGCACTTGTGGGTTTTTTCAAGCTGTATGAAGATTCTGACTTATGACTCAAAACCACGTGATTGGTAGGAGTATATTCTTAACCTGTTTCGACCTTTTCTTTAATTCTCACTTTGATGGTGCAGAACTTAATAATGAATGAAGCAATCATCAGCCCCGTTTCTGACATACGAGGGCGGTTAAATTTTAGTTTTTCTATTTCGATCAGTTGATATCCTCCTTTTTCAAGTATAAGACTCAAATTGCCAATTATTAGCAATATGTTTACACCTCCTCAAAATTTTAACACCGCATTATTAATTCGAATTTTTTTGTATATTTCACGTGTACTGTATATGGCAAAAAGTGATTATACTCAAAATAAATTATAGTAGTTACATGTATACCGATGTTGAAAAGGACAGGGGCGTACAAGGCGTTGTATATCCCCCACTTGGAGCAATAAACACGAACGATTTTCAATTTCAGTTAAAATATTAATTTTTGGCTTGTAAGCATTGTTTATAGTATAAATGTCATGGTGTGAGTCAAACATATGCTTTCATTCTGTATACACGATAGATATGGGTTTCCAAATTAAGCTGCACAGCGTTTTATGCAATAATCTTGATCATTTACTGTTCTAAATTGCAAATTTTAGGTATGAATGGGTCTTGACTCCATCCTAAAAGGACTTTTATTTAAAGGATAAGTTTTTATTCATTTTTACTAATGATTTATTAAAATGGAGTATAGACCCATAATGGGTCAAAATTCGTGGTTTTCACCAAAAACATTTCCCTTTTATTAAATTATTAATAATTGTCAGACAATCAAAGTTATTCACCGTTCCTGTAGTGTATCACCGTAGCTCAGTGAGATAGGCGGAGGCTTGTAGACTATCCTTATCGGATGAGAGGGTGTTCGAATCTTAGCCGACGCTTTATTTTTAATTTCTGTGGTTTTAAGTAAATCAATTAAAAAAAGAATTATTAGATTTTTTTTGAAAAAATATTCAATACGCTCTAGATAACGATCAAAAATACGTCATGTTCATGATCTGTTCACGGTGTCGCATAAAAATAGCGCTAGCACAGGTATGAGATCATGATGTTAATGTTTAGGAAATCAACTAATAAAACAAACGAGGTAAGTACAAAGTGTAAATGTATATTTGTTAATTTGTCAGAGAATGCTGTTTTATATTATACATGTACTGATGTACACTTTCAAATGTAAATTTCATTTTATATGTACATATGCCATTTCAGCATTCTGGGTGCGGGGGATTTGTCAGGCATTGTACGCTCTTGTCCAAATTTTCCCTTGTCATGGCACTGATCTAATGGGGTATTTTGCATCTCAGAGATAAGAGAGAGAGAGAGAGAGAGAGAGAGAGAGAGAGAGAGAGAGAGAGAGAGAGAGAGGAGAGAGATTTTGGGATTTAACATTTTCTGATAAAAATTATCTCTAAATTACTTAACTGCTAAAAATATTTGATCTGCGGCTTCGGTCTTTTAGATACTGAACAATGAATGTTCTTTCCAAACAAAAAACTGAGTGAAAGAGAAAGTTGACAATTTATAATATCTAAATTTCTCCACCCACCCCTCCATTTGAAAAAAAAATCTACATCAACGCCTGTTGGTGTTTCCCCAGCATAAAACCAAATAAGTACTGAATAGTCCTTATGGTCTAAGCACACAGTACTGAATAGTCCTTATGGTCTAAGCACACAGTACTGAATAGTCCTTATGGTCTAAGCACACAGTACTGACTCACAAAGGGTGTGTCTGTTGATGACTCTTCAGCTATACATCTTTATAATGTAGTTGTAGTAGTTTATTTATTTATAGAGGCACGTGTACATAGACATTTTCAGATGTTATATCATATCAACAATACTAAGTATAAATTTTACATCAGGACCGTGAATGCTGATACAGGACGCACACAATCTTTGACCGCTGCATGTCTATTGAGCAATGTTAAAAAATGTTTTTATTTAAAACAATAACAGCAACGTAAAGATAATGTATGATGATCCTCTGTCAGTGTCACGTGATGTACATGTACTCTACAGAGGGACTATCGACTGAAGTGTTACTCTTTTGTAGAGATTAAGTCATCGTTTCACAACTCGCAAAGTGACAAATAGCGTAATTATGTAATCATTTTCATTCATTTCTAACATTGGCCTTCTTGAATATGTGTTAACTGGCCTGTATTTAGAATGTTGATTATAGCAAATACAATTTAGAAAATGGTATCAAGTGATCAAGATATGACAGATCTGATAATATTTTTACGCTGACTACAATTTTAAAGGAACAAGGAAACATTCTTTGAGTATTATGAAGGGAACATTATGGTCAGGTAGTAGTCAAATCCATTAAGGCTTTATGATAGATTTGATAGCGCCGGACCGTAATGTTTATCTCATATTCAAAAAATGACACCTTATTACTTATATTTATATATTTTCATCAATTGTACGATTAAATATTAAATTACTGACAGTTTTACGTTATTTTCATTTTGAATGATAATGCAAACCCTGCTTGCGCCCAACACTGCGTTATTTGCGTAATTGATGAATAGAACTGGATTGAACTATACGTCATCTGAATATAGTAACTAAAATTTACAGGGGGAGGGGGTGGTTCTGGACTCCTTGTTATAAAACCGTGCGTGTAAAATCATATAAACTTTAACCGTCCTATTACTTTCGCAATATAACTGCGTATGAATTTGCAAACTAACGAGCGCTGGTCATAATCATTGTAAGAATGATCACTCTTTTCTCTCTAGTATAAACTGGGGTTTCATTAATTAAAATTCGTGGGCATCAATTTTCGCGGATTTGGTAAAACATGTATTCACATTTTGTGATCGATTATATTAATAAGAGTACGTAATTTCTATGATAAAACAAATAACAATCATGACAGGTTTCTAACTTCGATGGACATTCATTTGGTCGGTTGATTTAACATCGAAATAAATCTACGAAAATAAGTTTTTAGCGAATAATAATGATGATTATTTTATTTTTTGTATTTCATCTAGTATAAATATGACTGTTTGCAAGGTTTTTATGTAAGGAAGGGTTTAAAATGAAATCTACGATATTTAGCGATACGGCATCCTTTGTCAACAAAATTCTTATAGAATTCTTAATTGCTTCCTGAGGACTTCTTTTTCACCCTGGCGGGCTAATTTTAACCCCAAGCGTCGGTGGCTGAAGTCATTTCCTCTCTGTATATAACCACTTAATTTTGTGTCAATTTTTTTTTATTAAAGTAAATCTAAACACTTCCGTTCCTTAAAAGCTCACCTATATATACTTGATTATTTTTACGCGAGCGGGATGTTTTGTTGTAAATGTCAAAAAAGTGACTTCAATTAACCGAAGTGTTTTCAATAATACGTTCACTACAGATCGCCTCAATGTGGCCTTATCATGGCGGTGTTGAGTTGACGTTTTAATTGGTATTTTGTTTCAGGCCGCTCAGATAATCGGTGAAAAAAAAAATCCTCAGGTTGGAACATCACCATGCCAAGCGTGTAGTCCCCAAAATAGTGAAAGTGGACCCCATTTGAAGCGTTGTTTCACTCCCTATCATGTTCGCCGTCCATCGCCTTGTAAGCCTCTCTGTGATAATATTTATTAAGGGTAAGTGATTATTTATAGACTTTTCTTACTCCAGTGATTTTTAGCTTTTAAACTTGACAAACACAGTTTGAACAATGTTTTGATTATTTTTTTTGAAATCAAGGTAATGTCGTTTACATATTTATAGAGTTGTGTGAGGCTTGTCTCTTTTTGTCGTCTGCTAACTAAAAAAACCCAAACTTGTAGCATGTTTAAAAAATATCTGCAGTTTTGAAAAAAATCAATATCGGGTCAAATTCTAAATATTTGAAACTTCTTTTTTCTCATAGATCTTTTTTAAAGTGTACATTTGAACTGGACAACAGAATAATTTTATCACAAGCTACCATCGTATTTGAAAAACAGGATTGTACAGTCATTGAATACACACATATATGTGTATGACAGACCTATTAGAAAGCGAAAAGGGGAAGCTGGGTTTAAATTTACCTCTTATAAACCGTTTCAATTAATCGTTTCCTACTGGATCCTCACAACTCTTGTCTGAGATGATTTAAGTCACAATTTTCTTCAAATTACAAGTTATATCCGCATGATAAGCGTTATTAAAATAGATTTTGTAATCTATTAGAAAAAAATCTATCTTTCATCGTTTAATAAGGCAATCTGTTATATTATCCCATTTTGTTGGCATCAGGATATACAAAGCCCTACAGTCTTATAAAGAGGTGGCAGTTAACAGGTTAATTTGTAAATTTGTACTTAGCTTTCCAACGGAACAGTATTGATCTTTCGAATTAATAAACAAACATACAATATAGACAATCATAAGGACCAGACTGTCTATTTGAATGTAAAAAAAATATGTAAAAAGCAAATAAAGAAAAACAATTTAACGTGTATCCCTGTATAGTTGATGAAACAAAATGGGGGGGGGGGGGGGGGGGGGGTATTTTTTTTTCTTATCTATCAAAAAATAAGTTTATCTTTTACAGTTTGATTAGGGCTTTTTTTGGTGGATTCTTCACTAAACTCTCTCAGATTGAAGAGGAAGCGACTTTAGAATAAGCACTCTTTGAGGACTGATTTTTCTGGGACACCCCTTCGACCCTCGGGGTCAGGCTGAAGCCTGTGTACGTGTCAATTACCCTGTAATTCAAGTGCCCAGCCATTGACCCCCCTGAAGTACCCACAGGGGCTCTACAGCTAGCACACACAGTCTTAGAGCATTGTGGCTCGTTAGAAACAATCTGAAACTATAATTCACAGTCGCTTAATTAAGATCAGGCCTCAGGATCATGAAGCAATTTCAGACTTAAGTAAAAATTTCAGTCAGTCATAAAATGATTGTTTTTCATAAAATGACGATTGAAATTTGTAATTAACAGCGTTATATCAAGACAATTTTAATTGCATTTCAATTTTGCCAGTGTTTTCAATCACTAGACTTTAAGACAGTGCACAATTTTTGACTTAAGTCTAAGATTGCTTCATGATCCTGGGGCCAGGTCTCAGAGTTTGAATATAGTATACATGAATAAACGTACATATCCACTTGTTGTTCATCGTGGATTGGAATATTGAATCTACCATTATTGGTAATACATTGGAATATTGAATCCACCATTATTGGGAATAAATTGGAATATTGAATCCACCATTATTGGGAATAAATTGGAATATTGAATCCACCATTATTGGGAATAATTTGGAATATTGAATCAACCATTATTGGGAATATTTTTTTAAATTTATTTAACAACGCTGCACATGATACTTAAGGTATTTTCTCCAAAAGAAATCGTAGAAATTGTACATGAATGTATATCTGCATATATTTATGATTGTCCTGTTTAAACCTTGGGGTGGATTTTTAATCAGTTTAATTACTTATTCTGTTGACACGGACGTTTTAATCTATGTTTCATTTCCAATTAATTGTATATAATATTGGAAAGTTATAATCTGTGTTATTTATTCACATTTGTACACACTGTGTTTCTGTGAAAGTGAGCTATTTATGTCCTACATGTATTATCTACAAGATGCCCTTTTGGGGGTAAAAGATAAAGACTGCATAGTCACGGAAAAGGTAATTTATCAATGTTTCACAAAACGTGTGTTATCTCTATTACAGAAAGTTAAGGAATTCCCCATACTAAATTTTCCCTTAAACTCCCCCCTTCCAATCGGTCTGCCCGTATGTGTCTGATCCCCCATGCATTCGACGAATGCTGATGTGTTTGATTCTAGTTGACATGTTTTATAAACCAGTTTATCTTTTTTTTTTCTAGGTATTGGCAGTGTTACGGAAGCCCATGGTTCTATTTATAGCGGTAATTCCTTAATTATGCATTGTTTCAATTTCATTCTCACTCAGGTGTCTGGAATTCAGTCAGTTTTCTCTCTCTCTTCTTCTTCTTTTCATTAAATTTTAGACATAAAACGAAATATGGATGATTAAAAACCAAACTCTATCGAAAATAACGAAGCGCACTTTAAAATTTTGATGTATGTAATATGCATATATGTACAAATTCTGATCACCCAGACCCTCAATTAGTATATGACAATGATACATGTAATATGTTGAAGAGAAGAATGGTTTAAAGATAAAAATTAAAGAAGTAATCATTTATAGATAAATGTACAATGTATTCATAGTATACTAGTGGTATAGCGCTAAATACACGTATACAATGATTAAGGAATAAACAAAACAAAGCACGTACTCCTTAAAGTCTTCTTAATAAAGTAATATAGAGAACACATATTTATGCTGTAAAAGAGCGGTTGCTTTCAATGTATGTTTACGAATGACAATATTAAGTTAAAATTTATATATCAGACAAAATTCATGTGTCCAAACGTAAAAAACAACAGACCTCTGAAAATTAAAGATCCGGTTTCAAAACGATGGAGCAGCCTTAGACTTTTGTTCTTATATGAGTAATTTACATAAAATGACAATCGCAATTTGTCATAAACAAAACAAAATGGAAAAAATGTTTTAATTATATTATTTGTAAGTTCCTGTTATGGTAATGACTTTTTCTGAATCCATCAAACATGATATACATGTGCATGAGATTTGTTTTACATTTACTGAGTTTTTTTCTTCAACCAAATAATTTGAGGAAGCAATAACTATCTGCTTTTATAAAAGGGAAAATTAAGACGCTTTCTACGATATTTACGAGAACTTAAAAGAGTCATTTTAAAAAGAGCATTAAAATAATTAAAAAGTTTCTTATTAAAAAAAATACTAAATTTATTAAAGAAAATTGGATCTAACAAATTACAATACGATATGCAAGCTACTGACTGAAATTTCCATTACATATATCTTCGCCATACTCATGATTATTTATCAATAAAAATTTATAGATGAATTTGGGATTTAAGTGATTGAAATTGTGCACTTTTAAGTTTTAATTCATTAACGAATATATAAAAATCATTTTAGATACATGACAATTCTATAAAAAATTTGAATTTTTTAGGTCGAAAAATATATCGATACATATAACAAAATGTTTCAACATGTCATAAAATAATGAGGTCATCATAATACCCAAACATGCAAATTTATTAAAATATATATTTTTAATTGACTACAATAAAATTATTAAATCAATATTGTGTTTTTTTTTCTCTCCAGGTGTAGATATTTGTAGCGACTCCGGACACACAACGCTAAACGACAAATGGCGGGAAATCGGCAATGGCGGATCCGGAAACTGTGACCAAGGACTTCCGGAAGGATGGTACAAGTTCCAGATCAATGGGAAACCGGCCCAGATACCTACACTGTGTATTAAGGTAACCTTCCTATCCGGCTATTACAGAGTCAAGTTGGCTACTTGGCCATCGTCTTTGATAACGGAACCCAATCACCCTAAAAAGCAATTTTTCCTACTTAACTTATATATATATATATTCAGTGAAAAAATATACATATAAACTATAAAACCTTAGCAGTTTTTACAAAAAAACATTTTTTGTCTATTTTTAAAATCCAGAATCGTTTGAATTTTATTATAAGGTTGACTCTATAACGGCATTGTCCTCATAGTAAACCTGTAAATCAGTTGACTTTACCCTACAATCAGGCACATGTGTATACATGTGTGACGCAAGGGCAATCATTTGTGGTGTTCTATTTGTCTACTCTGAAAAGACTATAAACAAATTATTGCATTCAAATAGGTAAAGACATAATGTGTTTGTTTGTTTTGAAAATTAACATTCTATGCTGTCGATTTGTCTTTTGAGGTCAAAATCAAACAGGTACTTAAACCTTACTTTTGGTGAGACTTTTATTGCTTACAAATGTTTTCTGTGAATTATTTCATTCAATCCTCGAAAGTCGGAAGAAACAGTAGTGTTTATGAAGAACAGTGCAATCACACGCTCTCGTACAAATAGCGGAAGTCACTTGTCAGTCTACTTCGCTCGCGAATAAACTTCCGGTCCCGAGTAAACACCACGTCTCTGCAACTTCCGCCTTAATGGTATTCTTCCTCAATTTCCAAACAACTTTGATTTAATTGGAATATTTCTATTTACCCGACAACAATCACTACTCTTAGAATCAGGTTCTGTTCTTTGAAGAAGAAAAAAAATAAACAATTGGTGATAGGTCTTCCAATCCTCCAAAACTACATATACGATATATACATGTATATATGAATTCTTTTTGTAAACTGGTACATGTACGTAAAATTCATGTTAAAAGTTTGACTTGAATTTGGTGTGAACAGCCCCCCCCCCCCCCGAATCAGTATCCCCACCCAGAATCAGAGCTAGAATCAGGATCGGTCGGTTTGAATTGTAAACTATCTTAACCTATTATAAATGTTTTTTTCTTCAATATTATGACTTGTATATAATTGTAAATAATTTTGTTGAATTATTTCAATACTATACACACCCGTAAATTTGTCGCTGTGATGACAGCAGCAATCTCTTTTGACTTGATTCTTCTGTTGTTGGGAATACGGTGTTCACTTCTTTCGTTGCAAGGGAAAAATCTCCTGTGAGTTCTGAAATGGTTGCAAAATTATGTGATATTCTAAGACCTGAAAAAAGCAATCGAACATGAGAATTGGATTTTTTGAAAAAAAATATTCTTGACACCTAATTCAGAAGTTGTTTTTTTTTATAATCAATAGTTGTTCCTACCCTCACTCCGTGTTTGTGTGAAAGCTGTTTCTCTCCAATGGCCGTGGGAGTTGAGGAGGGGGTTACAACTATATCATAATCATATACATGTACATGTGACCCCCTTTCTCTTTCTCTCCTTAGAACAATGTGTGTGGGACTGTGGCGTATGTATGTACATGTATATGTTAGAGTAACAAGTATACAATATAATTACGTTTATATATATATATCATAGGTGTGACCCCTTAATTTTTCTTCCTTCCAGAACAAGGCCTGTGGGACGGTGGTGCCGCTGAGGGTGGACCTACACGAGCAGCAGGTGCCCGCCGTGAACCACTCACTTCGTGTGTCTGTCTGTGGCTCCTATACGATACTCGACAAATGGGACTGCTGTGTGCTTAGGCGCCCCGGAATCCTCCACAACTGTGGGGCCTTCCTTGTGTACCACCTAAGTCCCCCCGACAGGTGCGATGTGGGATACTGTGTAGTCGGTGAGTAGCAGAATGGTCAGCCAATCGAATCGCTTGTAAATCAAGATAACTTAAGGCGACTGGATGGTCAACAAATTATCCATCAAATCCACCTTAAACTTAAGACAATATATTTTTGACCATAAACTATTATTTAGTAAAGAAAATACCCCAAAATTTGAAATATGAACATTTTCTTCTGTATTTATTCAGAACTCTCCGTTTAAAGGAGATAAATATAGTCTGAAAAATGGCAACGACCATCCAGTCCTCTTAAAATCAGGACAAAAACGTGACTTTCTTTGCGTACGTGTTATTTTATGAATGCCAAATCAGTGCTAAAAAAAGAAGACTGGTATGGAAATTGTATTATTCAACATTATCGAGGTGTTAATTTGTGTTATAAAGTGGATGAATATGTGTCAGGCCAATTTACGCTGAATGTGTCACTTTGTCAAATTGCTGGGAAACAGAGTGAATCGAAACAGAGATACAGATACAGGGGAAAAAATGCCACTTGTTTGATGCATGCTGTAATGTTTAATATATTGGTTTGTTTGTTAAAATATGATTAAGAAATAAGGATTCATTCTTTGAGTATTATGAGGTGATCAAATACGGTCGGGGGTGATCAAATCTAATAAATCCCGAAGGGCTTTATGATCGATTTGATCTCGCCCGAATTTTTAAAATTAAAATAGTCATTGCTGAAATGTATTGGGCCATACATTACAAAATCGATTGGTAGTGTTGTCATAGACAAAGACACTGGAAAATGTAAATATGTTAATATATTAAATACATGTATTGTAAATCAATCAAAGAATACATATTAATCTATTTGTAAAATATACATTCTTGTAAAAATTAGAAGACATACTAGACATACTAGAATGACACTGGATAAGAATAAATAAAATTATATATACAATGTCGTGCTTTTCATGTAAATCGAATAATGTTTGATATTCAATTACTACATGTATAGATATTGATTTTCAAAGGCGGAGATAACCCAATGAAGCTACACGCCTTCACAGCCAAAACGGGGGAGCCTTCTTATGACTCGCCCCACCCTACCTACCAGGTACCCGTCAGTTCCACGTATACCACGCTAGGTAAATATTTCACCTGAGCAAATGTCATAGCAGAAATAACATCTCTCATTCTCAAAATATTCGGCTCGACTCTTATTGACTTTTATTTTAAGTACTTTTATTTATTTACCTTAATTTTATATTTCTATAGATAATTGATTGTCATAATTATTTTTCGCTCGTTTTTGCTTTGTGTTTTTCTTTAAACATGTTTGAGAAGCAATGAAAAAATACATTTATTTACACCTCTCTCTCTGTCTCTCTCTCTGTCTCTGTCTCTCTCTCTCTCTCTCTCTCTCTCTCTCTCTCTCTCTCTCTCTCTGAATCTTTTTTCAAACATTTAGATATCGCATTGAGTTGAATAAAGTTTACATGTATTTAATTGAAGTCAGTAATTAATGTATACCTTAAACGTTGTTCTTAGGAAGAAGTAAATGTACGGCCAGTGAGCGACAGTGTCCTAACGGTTGTGTTCCATTATCTCAGAGCTGTCCGATGACATTAGACTGTAAGCACCGCTCATTATATAGACACGTGCAATCAGCAAATCATATTCAATTCAATATTTATATTGCAAAAAAAAAATAATAAATAAATCAATCCAAAAAAAAAAAAAAATAAATAAATAAAAAATTTAAAAAATATTATCACCATATGGAATTCAATAATGATTTTGAATAGTTTATAAAATTAATTTATAGATACAAATATTTATACATGTATTTTGATCTTATTTCTTTCATTGCAACTTTCACCTTTTTGAATAATATTAGGTATTCTGCAGTATGTCATTGTTGTTCTCAGTTACTGTTTGAAATACATGTACTATACAATCGCATTATGACAAGTTATAAATACTCATATATTTTGTACCGTTTAAAAAAGTGATAATCTCTTTCCTTTTTCACACAGTCAACCCGTTGCCAAAGAGAATAGTGCATACATTTGATACAATAAGGCAGACTCACTATTTCACCAAGAGAGTCAAAACGACTCCCTTAACTACTACCGATGACGCTGAACACGAGGAAACCACTATTGACCAAAACAAAATGTATGTGTCCACCACCACAACATCTACCACCGAGGACAGGGGGATCATAGAAACCACTTCTGATCAGAACGAAATATCCATGTCCACTAGAGAGCAACCAATCACCAGCCGAGCTGATCCTAGGGAGACATACACTACAGTGATATCCTCCATCACTTCCAGTTCCGGTCCCAGGAAACATCTCACCAGCCCGGATGTCCGGGTCACTGACGTTACTGTGGGTGAAAACAACGTCACACAAAGGTCAACCACCCCGCCTGTAGCCCCTGACAACACGACCCACACAAACTACACGGAGGCCTTGACCGACCAATCAGAGACCACTAATGTGGAAGTCAGGGACCATGACAACCAGAATGAACAGCCCGCGGCAGATGAGTCGTACTGTGGGGTAGTCTTGGCGTTTGAATTCGAGGCTTCCTATTTGCAGGTAAAACATTAAGATTTGAGAAAGAGAACTTTGTCTTTACATGTAGTATAGAGATTGTTTAGTATATTGTAAAATTTTAGCACCCCCCCCCCCCCCCAGCGTTTAAATTGAAATTGCTTTGGTATAGTCACTGACATACATGTATATGGTATGTAGTGGGGGTGGCGTTTTGGGGGGTAGGGGATTATACCTACAATCTGAAATTTCACCTATAAGCATAATATATGAGAGTGGTGTGTTCCGCTTTTTACTACACTCATGTAGTCATGATAATTTGAAAACATCCATATGCATGCGAGAGTTATCTCCCTTTTCAGAAAGACACTGTCTGGCGAATCTTTTAACTTTTTGGGTCCTTATATATACTAGTAGAAACACTGAAAATCAATGTAACTTTTTCTTTGAAAAAATGTTATAAACACTGTTGATGTCAAATCAAGCAATTTAATAATCATTATTATAATAAATTCTTTGTATTGGTAGGATACAAACTTCACAAACTTCCGTAAGAGACTACAAGTGGTGTTTGCCTCTCTACTCAACATCTATTACGTGGAGGATCATGGGATATATCTGGAGGGACTATTTTCTTGGCGGATGAGGTATCGCAGGGAAGCGTCCAAAACCTACACATTCTCGCACGTGCATTTTGGTCGCGGAGTTCACAACGAATCTCTGTATTACATCACAGTGTTTGCTGAAGACATTTTCAATAGAGGTTTGTCCGTCAATATGTTTATTTTATTTTAAATAAGTACTTTGTGACATTGAATTATGAAAGAGATCCGATTCATTACTATGATATTAAATGTACTAATGTGTCTCATTCTAGTTCTGTACTTACCAGATAGAGTACTTGTGACCCTTCTTCAAAACGCAACAGTGACGGCGTATATTCAGGACGAGGTATGACTAATTATTTGGTCTCAATCCACGTTGCATCATCTTCCAAAATACCCTCCCCTTGTATCTTGTAGAGTAGAGTATACATAGCCAGTCGTCTAAGTGCGTTATTACACTACAATCCCCCCCCCCGTCATTACATATTTTAACGGGGGTACGTATTGTAGTATAATAACGCACATAGACAACTGAAAATGTATATTTATGTTTATGGTTGTTAATCTTTATGAAGCCGTGAATTAATGGTATCATATATTATTGTATTACTTATTATTGTGCAGCATAAAGATGACGGTCGGTAAGAATGTATTGTGAAATCTCTTTTCAATACTGCAGCTATTTCTGAAATGAGTAGATTCTTTTTTCCTTTTATAATCTTATTTAATAATCAGATTACTGCGCACATTTTTTTTTCAGTTTTTTTTTTGTATCATCTTCTGAGTTTTTAATTTCTAGTTGGATTTTGTTTCGCTATGATGATAATAACTTTTTTCTGAAACTACATGTGTAATCTTTTTAACAGCTGTAAATTCCTGATTGTTAACGCTTTTCACTAACATTTCCAAAAGATATTAATAAAACCGGCGCTAAATTTTCATGTGTCTTTAATGATAAATCTTTGTATATTTGGTAATGTATTTTTTATCCACATGAACTTATTTAAAGATAAAGCCATCGGAGTATACGATTCTGCTTGGGATAATAATGTATTGTGATATACTATTTAAATTCTAGTATGATTTTCTAAAGTTTAAATTGTGAATTGAAACCAATTTTTCAAAAATTGCACACGTACATAATATATCGTTAAACGATTTGTAGCCCATTTTCAAATTTCCGTTCTTGTTCTTATATGTCTTATCAGAAATAGTATTGTTTCAAATTTTTGTGTCTCCGTAGATCAGGGACTTCCACGCTACGTTCCTTAACCTGACCACCCAGAGCCTCGATGTGAACCCCGGGGATCGCCCGAGCCCCCCGGCACTGCTGGGCAATCTCGCCCTGTTTGTGTCCCTCGTGGTTCTTCTCTCCATTTGCTTCATATGTGCACTTTTCGCGGTGTTGAAAACGAAGAGCAAGAATCGGTGTATGAAGCTACGCAGGAAGTCTGGCCAGTATTATGTCAAGGTTAGCCTCGTTGTGGATTAACATTCACTGATCTTGTTAATTCACCGGTGCAATTTAAACACGTATACATTTACAAAATCAAAAAAAAGTTGATAATATTTTTAAAATATTAGAAAATCTCCGTATTGCTATTTATCTATCAAGATTAAATAAGATTCTATTAGAATAAAACTTTTATTTACAGAACTTTATAGTGCTCCAATACACAATCATTTTGATTATATTTTCATGATTTCTGATTTTTGTTTTGTTCAGTGGGAAAAGGCCTTAAAACGTGACGTATGTAAAGGGATCGTTTATATAGAAAATCCAACCAAAGACACGTGTAATGTAAAGGGGGACAACTCTGTGAACCAGACTCTGATTGGTCCACGGGAACGAGGCTGCCCGGAAGAAGAGGACAACCTTGTGAATCAGCAGCGCGGCAATCAGTTTTTGGGACTTCCGTCACGGACGTTTCCGCCTCCAGAGTGCAATGGTCTTGTATTTATTCCAGGCGTGCAAACAAAGTTATAGCACCACTTTCCTATTTCATACAACAAAACGTCCTGGTGGGATTTTTTCTACGGGAGGAAGGGTGTTTTGAGCAAGAGATTAATTGCTTCCAACACTCGAATCGTTTTTTACTTACTGAGTGACTGAAGACATATTTCGAAGACCTTTGTTGCAGCTTCATGAACTAAATGGCCCTTAGGCTATATCTGCATGGCAGTGAAAGGGTTGTACATGTATGCACGTGTACATGTCTGCACGTGGAGGCTTTCCTGAAGCACGGGCTTTGCTTTCCATTGTGGACATTTTTCCAGGGAGTTTATAATATCATGATATGTTGTTAATATTTATTTTGCACATTATTCGTATGGTTGCTGTATATTTTTACCATGTGCTTTTGTGTTAATTCTAAAGTGTGTTCTGAGTAATATTACTCATTATTTATTTATGCATTTTGAAGACATCTTTTTTACAGGTGCGTACAAAGCTAAAACGTTGTTACAATGTGTCATTGTGACAGTGTAAAACTGTTCATTGTATTTTACTACTCTAAGTGTTCAAAAGTTTAATATTTCATGGTATTTTACGATCGGTATGGTGTAATGTTGTACAGTTATACACAGTACGTATTCAGGGCTTGCAAGTAAAACTTATCGCAAACCAAATGGTGCTACACAATAATGAGCGTTATTTTTTTTAAGATAACTAAGAAAAGAAAATCAAAAGTAATGCCAGGGTATAAGGTTAAGGGTAATGCCAGGGTATAAGGTTAAGGGTAATGCCAGGGTATAAGGTTAAGGGTAATGCCAGGGTATAAGGTTAAGGGTAATGGATGTTTGGTTTGATTTTCTCCCTTATACATAACGAATGTTAGTACTACTTATTTACCCGATCTACATCTGTACGATATCAAACCCATGTAAATAAGGTCTCAAGTTTGGGATGTACGGTAAATGGTGGATATGGAGTCACGACGGAGAGAAAATGCATTAATTTTATCATTAATTATTTTTTTCTCCAATTCTAAGTGGGTACGGTGAAGGGTAAACATGAAGACTTACCCATCTTGAATGTTGAACAACACTCGCATTTTTATTTGTTTGTAACAGTATTTTTCTTCATTAGCATTGGTCCATTCCCACTTTGAATTTATCTTGCTTGTTATTCATTTGTACATTTATTTGGAAGTGAGCACCCCTCCCCCCCATTTCAGCTGTGTGACGAAACCATATTCCAAATCTCGGAGGGGGTGGGTGAAAGTTGTATAAGAGTACTTAATACTTTGTGAATTGTTGTGACAACGATTGATGTGCATGAAAAATTATGAACATTTTGTATATGATAAAGACATCATTACGTATAGATAATACGTAAATTAGTTACTATATATTTATATTGCTTATAGATGCATGCATGAAGGTTGTTTGAAGTCGAAAGTTTGTTTATTTATTGATGGACAGTAGAGCATTTATATAGTTATAAATATTTAAATCTGTTTTTGTTTATTTATTTTTTATACACACATAAATACATCGTTCGGTGATAGAAAGAATGAAAACAAATTTCTCTCTGTCAACAACCTGTTATTTTTTGGAGCGTTACGTCATTGAAAGTTACACATTGTAAGTTACAAATATTATTGGTACCGTACATAGTCCCGTTCACAACATCAATCGAAAAAAAAGATCTTGAAGGCTTTATTAAAATTAGTATAGGTTTGGATATAATTATTTCATTATTTAGTTTTCCTGATTTTTTTTTTCGAGTTACTACCCTTTATCGCCATGTTGGAGGTTAAAAGAACCCGTGGGAAAAGTATAATAATTATGCAAGAACAATGACGCAATGAGAAGTTTTATAAACCTTCAACAAGTAAACATTCATTAGAAAAAAGTAGTGTCTATTCATTTCATTAGCTAGAATGACATCGTATATTTTAAAAATGGCCGAACGATGAAGAAGTTTCAATCTGTTGACCTCCAATATGGCGTCCGAAGAAGACACAACTCTTACTAAATGTATCGGTATTGTTACAAAACTATTTAAAACATGTATGTTTAATGACAACGACGGAGTGAAACCCGGCAATAAATAGTCTGGTTTACGGGTCGTCAACCCCGTTTTCATCTTGCTGCTTGTCCCTGTCTACTTTTTTGGAAATAACCATAGTAATATTTCCTTAACAAATTCAGTGTTCGCTTTGACGTTCTGCACCATTTTATGAGACAGTAAAAATAAGATATTCTATCATTTCAACCTATCATTCTAGTACTTTTAAGTTGAAAGTTCTTTGAATGATATGAAAAATAATAATTAGTTGAGAACTTTCACGGTGACATCTCAAAATGAGTAATGGAACGAACTAATCAATGAATCTTTATTAAAATGTCCAACTTACTGGTACAGTAATTGTATGTTTTAAAAATTCGAGATCTACAGATGTGTGATCACATCTGATATATCAGCTTTAGTTTCAGTTTGCGGAAGACCGTTTTCACAAAATACCGGAAGTGTTGAACTACACATACACTCGTCTGCCATATTGAACACGGGATTGTCCACCGCTGTGCTGCATTCCATTGTCTTGTTGTGTATCCCGGATGTATGAGCGTCTGAACCATGGGAATCCGAACTCTGTGAATGAACACAGTCTTTTGATATCGTATTTATGTCCTCACTTCGACCATTTCTCCGGAAGCTTGCTTTCAAACTGTTATTTGCATCCGTTGATTTATTGCTGTCCACACTAGACCGAATTGTCTCCGTCGCGGAATTGACCTTTGAAGCTGGTGGATGTTTGCGAACGATCTTCGTCACCTGTCTTTTTAATCTCTGAGTAGCAATGTGAATCTGTGTGGTCTTGTAGCTCCTTACGACCGATAGGACGCACGGCCGAAGTAGAAATATTGGCATCATGCATAAAACGTACACCTCAATTCTATCGAAATCTGTTAGTCTATTGAACACCAGTAAACCAAGGAAAATACATATCCCCAATAGTGCAATACACGTAAACCAGCCTGAAAGTTCAATTTTATTGGTCTGAATGAGGTTCTGAAAGCGCTGAAATTCCCGGCTATTCACGGTCAGTAAATGCTGATTGTGTTTCACTTTTTGTATGTAGTATTTGAGAATAGATTCCATGAACACGTTTGAAAATAATCCAATGCACCATAACGAAGCCATTAAGCACACATACTCCGGGCTGTAGAAGTCGCTGTAGGAGCACAGAGCGTCCACGTTGTTCCACCCCATGAGTGGAAGGAAGCCCAGCACGAAGGACACGTTCCACATAATCACCACCCCAGTGACCACATTATCCTTCTTCATGTGGAATATGTACCTCAGTGGATGCGTAAACCGCAGGCAGCAATCAAGGTGCAGCCACACTAGCGAACCGATGGACGCGGTGGTCGCCGTGATGAAGATACTGTCCGGCAGAAAACAGTTCACGTTCGTGTGTTCGAGGGAGTAAAATACAATTGCCTTCAATATTGCGTATAAGCCGATCATGACGTCAGCGAGACAGATGCTCCTCATGAAGACCAGCACCGGGCTTTTCCCGCCCGTGGTGAATTTGGACAGCAACAAAAATATCACGTTCGCTACAATTGCAAGAACTCCTAATGACCCCCATACGAATAAAAGCGGGAAGAACTTCAACACCCTGGACTGAATGGCTGATTCCTGTAACGCATGCGCTGTCGAATTGAGTATCATCCCGTCCACATTACGCTATGTGGTCGTCTTTTCTGATTTCATGATTTTGATTTTCATACTGAATCTGAACTGAAGATCCTCATGATACTGTTTTCGTTTTTAATCTGAAATCGAAATTCAAACATGAATTATTGTCAACAGTGTCAATGACGCGCGTTTTGAAATAGAGAAAAAAACCCAATAGATAATATGGCAATATTTTGTAATTTTAAAAGATTTTGTCAAATCTATTGTTGGGTGAGCTGATGAGTTCTATTGATGACTTAAATCCGCCTACATCCTTGATTCACAGCGAAAATAAATTATTACACATGATTTGCATCAATATTGATTCAATTTAACAGGAAAGTTAAACAATTGTATTCAATTTAGCCAGTAGGATTGTACAAACACTAGAAAAGTAATTCAATATCCGTATGTAAACACGTTTATATAACGTATGGTAATCATTTTAACAGCAGGTGCGACCAGCTTATGTACATAATGACATTTATTTACATGCAAGACTGGAGCCAGCATCTGCCGGAGAGAGAGAGAGAGAGAGAGAGAGAGAGAGAGAGAGAGAGAGAGATAGAGAGAGAGATTTCTCTCTCCTTTTAACCGCGTAGAATAAGTCAATATTAACAGTACATAGATATACATGTATCGATTAAGGGAAATTCTTCCAAAGAAATAATGAACTGTAGGTAAAGGCCGCACATCAATACTAAGCTATGAATAGCTATGATGTAACGGACTTAGTAATAGTACATATTATATCACTGGACGCAATAACACAGTTGTACGGTTGTACATTTACTTATAGAGTGTTAACTTCGCCCATGAAGAAAATTGACTGGTACACATACTCTGTTGTACAGTTATATAAATACTTGCTGGTGTTAGCATATACATGTACTGTCAAAGGTATCGCATGGTTATGTCTATAAAGCATAGAAAAGAACCCTGTAAATCTACGAAAAGGGTCAATATTCTCTCTACAAATAAAATAATTAATACTATTATACTGGAGTACCATTATGTTGAGGAAATAACTCTATATATTTTATACTGCTTCATACACTGTACATGTGTATAAAGCATCCAGAAAGTGTAGAAATACTTTTGATCTTGTATATCGAATAAAAATGTCTTCGGTCAAAGCTGATTTTAAAACCTATTTCAACTTTTAAGCCCCCGACACTGTACATGTATACAATGCACCAAGAGAGAAGACAATTCCAAAATTCTTGTTCATGAGAGTCATCGATGTTCGCCATTTGAAGCTTTTAACGAATTGATGGTTGACGTGATAATTACACACATGACAACATTTTTATGACGAGGGGTTATGAGGAATTTTACCCAGGTAATAGGTTTACTCTAGCTGATACCCACTGCTCGTTTTGATAGACTTTGGTTAAAAGCCACCGATACCAAATCTCACGCAGACTTAAAAAGACTCCGCACCGCCATTATAGAGGATAAATTCCAAGAAGCGTGCACAAAACGGCGCGCTTTTGTCCTAACATGAGAGAAACAATGAAATATATATTCAAAATTGATCTCTGGATTAAAGAAGGATTCCTCAATTCTGGTCTCGTTGAATGTGGAATAGGGAACTGATTCTAGAGTCTCATTAAAAGGCATTGCTGTCATGCAGATTTCTCGTGCCTGTAATTGAGAACCCTTCCTCATAGCATTAACCGACTTTACTTTGAAATAGTTTTTGAAATCAGTTTTTACCGAAGACATTCCTCGTTCGGTATAAGATCAAAAGTATTTATTGTTAGTATCCTCATGATTGATGCGGTGTCTGATTTCTTTCTTCTAAAAATCAACCTAGGTATAAAGTTTACAGGTATAAAGTTTAGGGGTACAAAGTTCATTTTAGATTTGTTTATTACATTTGTTTATTTTATACCTGCAAACTTAAGGACATGGAACATATTTTTACTGTTTAATGATTCTGGCCTGTTACATTATAGATTCAATTTACGGAATTCGAACTCGAAACATCCTTATATAAAAAATATACTCCAGTTGGTTAAAGCCAACATTAAAACGGGATCACGTGACTCTTCGATTAAAGAGGCTGGGTAGTGGTCAACAAAATAACATCATATCTGCCTTAAACCTTTAAATATGATTTGTTTAGCTATTGACTATCATTTAGTAAAGAAAAAAATCATAAATTTCAGCTTTGAAATTTAAATATTTTGCTATATCTTTATACAAAGCTCTTCTTCTTAAGGAGATTAATGTAGTATAAAATTAAAATGTCCACGAACATCAAGCCCCCTTAAGTACATGTAATACATAATGCAGCAAATCTGCATAAATATTTAAAAATAGACGCGCCAATTCAATACGTTTGCTCTAAGGGGAAAGCTTGGTATTCTAATTTCAATACCTTATTTTTTTCTCTAGTGTTTCCCCCCTCTCTTTTTATGATAATAATCCTTATCGATAATTGATGAATGAAGATATGGAAAAATCAGAATTTAGCATAGAAATTTCACGTTAGTCAAAAAGCTGTATACAGTGTATTGATTTAGATCGATCAATATCAAAACAAAGATAAAAAAAAATCTTAACATTTTAATTATTAATTGGCACGTATCTATTTAAGTGATGATTATAAAACAAAATTCTTACCCTTTACCAACCCCCCCCCCCCCCCCAACACACCCCCCCCCCCACCCCCCCCCCCCCCCAAAACAACAACAAAAATTATGAAGTTGCAAACGTTTTGCCTGTTCTATCATGCATGCAATATAACAATATTTTGTATTGTTATTTTGGACTATTTACCTACTTTGAGCATGCATCGTTAAGATTGTAGAATAAAGTTCATAAATTAATCAATAACTTAATTAAATGCGCACGTGTTCCCTTCTCAACTCAATAGTCTTGCAATTGCATGCGTCACTAGATATTTGCTTAACAGGACATTCGATCTCTGTTTGTAAAAGTTTAATTACAAATAACAGTTGGAGTATATATATGATGGTTCACTTTTCTTTGTCTTCTGTTTACGTTCAGAATTTATGAATTCTATAAGAAAACAAGAACGATAATATAATATAAAATATAGTTTGCATATTATCATTAAATAAAATCTTATATATTTAAAAGAGTAGGAAACTGTTGTTTGTATTTTAGCGAGCGATATTTGTAGTAGATTTTCTGCAAAAATTTTATGTGTAAATACCATAATCCTATCTTCATATCAACTCTGTTTCAAAGATATTAACGACAAGGATACACAGCAATAATCCATTTAACCAGCGATATTCAACATGAGGCAATGCAAAATACATAAATACGACACAAAATGTTTCTCCTGAACATAAATCCATACCCCCCCCCCCCCCCAAAAAAAAAATCTCATCTATTCCTACACACATATGTACAAGGACCATGAAACTTGCAAAAATATATAATACTAAAATTATCTCATCGAAAAAATTATAAAAAAAACCCCATAAATACTCCCCAG